>JAAFCE010007967.1:0-10232 GCA_013389805.1 Trigoniulus corallinus
TGAGGAACTCACCTTTCGGATATCTCACGCTGAGGAACTCACCTTTCAGATACTCTCGCCGGTCTCCCCTTCAGAATTGAATCTGCAACCATGGACTCGGGAGTTCGGCGCGTAACCACTGAGCTACTGAAACAGCCTGGGGAACCCGTTATATATAGTGTCATGAATTAGGTTGTGGTTCTGCTATTTTCGGGTTTTTCGATTCAAAGTGGAGGTCGAGCTTGGCCCCTGTTTTTCACTTAAGAAATGAGCCGAAAATAAGGCCCTCTTATAGGGTGCTACTAATTTGCCGGCTACTTTGCCAAGACTGTTTTTTTTTGCTGACTCGTGGAACAGGTGCAAGAATGGATGATGTGCACAGTATGTGGATTAGAGAAGCAAAACATTGCGGTAAAACATGTTTCGAAACAAGTTTTGAAATGAAAACGTTGGTAGCGGTTTACTGAACATGGTTGCTAGACAAGGTATTTTTTTTATCAGCTCAACTTGGTCTTTACAGAGGCTACGGTTGTCTTTTAATTTTCTATTTTTTATTTTTAAGGGCCTGAAATAATATTCTTTTATGATTTGTACAAGTAGTATATGAGAACTTGACGATTTATGATCCTTTCTACGCTTTTCTTCCTGAACTGAAATTTTTTTTATTGTTTTGGTGTATTTTTGGACCTAGTGTTTATTGCATTTTTCGATGTCATTTATTACCTTATGGAAATACACACAGAGTGGAAGGGCTACTTACTTTTATGACAATTTTAGAAGAGTTGCAGACGAAAGACAGTGATGAAAAGAAGACGAAAATACGACGTTTTCTATTACGAATATTATTCTGCCTAATTGGCGCAGACTGCCACCGAGCCGCTCCTATCCCTTATTCACTAGCATTGCATCAGTGGTTCCATGCTCGATGGGAGCGACAAATTGCATTGGACAAACCACTCCTCGTCTGGTCACTGAAGTTAAGCAACGCATCCACAGCTACTACTGACATGGGTGACCGCTTCGGAAAACTGGGGGAGCGGCGAGTTGCGTTGGACACACCAGTTCTCGTCTGATCACTGAAGTTAAGCAACGCAAGCCCAGTTAGTACTGACATGGGTGGTCGCTCGGGAAAGCTGGGTACTGCTAATACCCAATAATCGTCGCATTAGTGTAGTGTCTGTGCAGTATATGCATTAGAACTATACAGTGGACGGGTCTCTAATGACCTTGTAGTTGACGGGACCTTAAACTCCAACAAACAACAACAAATTCGGAAAACTGGGTACCGCTAACACCCAAAAGTCGTCGTATTAGTGTAGTGTATTTGCACTATGCAGTGAGCCTTAGAACTATGCAGTGGACGGCGTTCTAATGACCTTGTAGTTGAAGGGCCCTTAAAACACCAACAAAATAAAAGAAAATCGAGATGGGTTGGCTTCTTTCGGATATGGGAGAGACCCCGAAAGTGCCGTCCGTCGGATTGGAAGTAAAATCGTGGTCCCGTGTGGTTTGTTTTGCTGGTGTTTTAGAGCCATTCAACTGCACTAGTTATTACAGTCCCGTCCATTGCGTAGTTCTAATGCAGAGTCTGTACGGAAACAACGCTGTTTAACAAAGATGCTCAACTTCAGTGATCAGGCGAGAACTGGTGTGTCCAAGGCAGTGTTTTTCAACCAGGGTTCCGTGAGGTCCGCCCAAGGGTTCCGCTGATGGCAAGGTAAAATGTAAAAATAACAATGAAAACAAAGGGTTCCGTTCCTATAAAAAGGTTGAAAAACACTGGTCCAAAGCAATACAACCTCTCTCAAGACCGGTGTGATGACCACTGTCATTGACACGTTAGGAGCAAACGGGCATCAAACCAACTCTTAATCCTTTTCCCGCCTGCAAAAGGGAGGGTTGCACATCTTGTCCCTCTGAATGGACACAAGGGCGATATATTGGACATGGTTTTCCCCAGCCGGTTGCCGAACAAAGCTGCAACCCCTCTGCTTATTTATCATCGGTCTACTGTTCGTTGGGGCACTGCACCGACGCCAGGAGTCGAGCTCTTACACCTGGAAATTTTGTCTCGTCTTCCCGTTGCATACATTAGCAGAGGGGCTTTTATGTATAAATGCCATCGTAAACCACTCAGAAACTCGGTTTTACTCCTCATCGGAAAGAACACGCGCTCGGAGCCCCTCTCTCGCCCGAAAGATGTCCAGTATCGAATCTAGAACTACTGACTGCAGCATTGGTCGGCAGCCTCTGCGTATAGAAATACCGTCCAAGAGACCGTCCATGTGTCCATTCAGAAGGATGTCTGTTGATGTTCTAGGGCCCTTCAACTACAAGGTTAACAGAGCCCCGTTCACTGCGTAGTTGTAATGCAGAGACTGAACTGACAGCACACTAATGCGACGATTTTTGGGTACTCTGCCTTAGACGGGAAAGAGATTAGTAGATGTTGTGGTTGTCGTGGAGTGCTACGTAACTTAGAATTGGCCCTAGCGGACTGTACTTTGACCACTCTTTTGTTGTGGAATGCAGATATGCAATTAGAAATTCCGAAGAGAGGCACGATGTGTATGATGTCACTTGCACATAACAGTATCCTTTCTATGTGGAATTTGTGGACTTTGCAAAATTCCCCACATGTAAAAACTCGTCTCTCCTGGGGTCATTGGAGTGCGCCAACAAAGGCCTATAGTAAGGACGACCTCATTCAAACCCCTTACCTGCTCCTAATCGCCCATTAGTTTACAAACGTTGTTTCTAAGGTGTGAACTTCCTTATTGCCATTTCTTAACACATTTTCCCGTTTATGGTAGAGTGGTAAGGGGGGGGGGTACCCATCGGTTCTATCGGAGCACAAGGGCGAACTATTACGAGGCATTTATACACTGCTTTGCTACCGCACTGCTTTGTCTCACGGTCTCCCTTCAACTACTAGGTGATTAGAGTCCCGTCCACTGCGTAGTTCTAATGCAGAAACTGCACAGACACTACGCTAAGCGACGGTTTTAGAGTATTAGCGGTACCCAGTTTTCTCAAGCGGCTACGCATCTTAGTACTAGCTGGGGTTGCGTTTCTTAACTTCAGTGATCAGACGAGAAGTGGTATGTCCAGCGCAATACAGTTGCTCCCGGATCCTGTGCAGATCCTGCTTTAGAACTGCTGAATTGCGTTGGACACACCAGTTCTCGTTGGATCACTGAAGTTAAGCAACGCAACCCAAGTTAATACCGACATGGGTGGTTGGTTGGGAACACCGGATGCTACTAATTTCCGCACCCCTGCTGAGCCTCACCCGTGGAGCAGCCTCCAAAGGGTCTGGGAGCGGCTTATTCCGTTGGACACCCCAGTTCTCGTCCGATCATTGAAGTTAAGCGACGCAACCCCAGGTAGTACTAACATGGGAACACTGGCTACTACTAATACGTTATGGCTGCTTGGCCGACTCCCCCACCGATTGGTGTAACAAACTAACTACACAGTGGACGGGGATCTAATGGCCGTTGTAGTTGAAGGGTCCTACAATAGCAACGAAGTGAAATGCAAAAAAATCGGTCTATAATCGTATAGGAACTCCTGAGGAAGTATTCCAGCTCGCTACCCCTACACCACTGAGACGGCTTTTCGAGGGCTTATAAATCGGTTTGAAGTTTCTTGGGCCGCACCAGAGAGGAATGGCCTCGTCCATAGATTTCATCACGGCATATTTAGTTTTTCTTTCGTTCTCCCGCTTTTGTAATCAATCATCATTTTTGACACCAGGCCACTCATTCTCCCCTGTCGCTTTTCTAACTTAGGATTAGCTTTCAAGTTAAGTAAAAAACTACTGTTTCAAGCAAGACCTTCCTATCTTACTTGGGAGATGCTACAACATCAGTTATGTTGCCATCTTGCTCTGCTACTCAGGCTAAGAAAATGGCGAATACGAATTTGCATTAGAAATTGTTGCAAGACATTAGGGTGACGAATTCCTTTGCGTCAGATACTGACAAATAGTTAAGAAAATTTACAAGTGTAGCCATTTGTTCTTATTATCTGACTCTGACATGGTCGAGCTGAGGCAGAAATTTAGGGCTGAGTAGACACTGCAAAAGTTGGTCTCCCTGAATGAAAGGGTCATTAAACTCTCTTACTACAGTGCCTTCATCCAGAGTTGAATTAGTCCAATAGGTAAAGTAGGCCTTTGGGCACTGAGCAATTTTAGGGTCTTGACCAGTAGATCAAGTGGCGGCGGCCAGTAGCGTAGCCAGGATTTTCTAAAGGGGGGATATGACTGGCGATAGGATATATAGCGCGTCGCTGTAGACAACTGATCCATAATAACAAATTTGCAGCCAAAGCAAAAGGGGGGTTAACCCCCAACCCCACCCTTGGCTACGCCACTGAGTGGCGCAATAATTAGCGTACTCGATTTACTGCACCACTGACTCCAAGATAGAGGTGGGTTTGCTTCTTTCGGGCCAGGCAGAAGCCCCGAGTGTGCCTTCCTTCTGTTGCCAGGTAAAACAGAGGTCCCATGTGGTGTACCATGGCATTTGCACGTGATACAATCCCCTTTATCCTGCAATGGGTAGATTAGGCCAGTGGTTTTCAAACTGGGGGTCCGTCGAAAGTTGCCAAGGAGTCCGCGAGTAGGTCCAAAAAACAAGAAAAATAAGTTTTCATTAACTCTTCTGGGTAAATAGGTGCTTCCTTCACACTGGAGCAAAGCAACTCCTCACCCATCTCCCGCCTATGGTAGGGTCGTAGTGTCGGGTACCCATCGTGTCCCTCTCAATGAAGACTAGGGCGATATATTGGACATGGGTTTTCCACAGCCGGTTGCCGACCAAAGCTGTAACCTCCCCCTGCTTATATATCGTCTGTCTACTGTTCGTTGGGGCACTCAACCGACGCCAGGTTGCGAGTTCCCACACCTGGGAATGTTGCCTCATCTACGCCTTGCGTACTAGAGAGGGCTCCTTTACGTGCAAATGTCATCGTACACGGGAGCACACGGGAGCTCGGTTTTACTTTTCATCCGAGAGAAGGTGCACTCAGAGCTTCTCTCTCTTTCCCGGAAGAAGCCAATCCACCTCGGTCCAGTGCGATCCTAGAACTACAGACGCAGTTATCGAGCGCGCTACCCACTATGCCACCGAGGAGGGTTCCCTTCGCCCTGAAGCAAAGACCATAAATAATAATGTCGATTGGGCAAATTTTTTTGAATAGAAGTCCTCCATCTAGCCACGACATGATACGGGGTTCATAGCATGAAAAAGTTTGAAAACCTCTGGAGTAGGCAATGTTTGCAAGTATAGGAGCTCGCCACGTGACGTCGGTGGAGTGCCCACAGTAAGCCGACGATAAATGAGCACAGGCATTGGAGATTTGGTCGGCAGCCGGCTGAGACACCTTTGTGTGTATTCAGAGAGACAAAATGGGTACCTGACCATGCCATAGGCTGGATAAGGTTTAGGACTTGGTTTTTTTGCCACCAATGGATCAAGAGAAGGTTGACATAATGGCAGGCAGTGGAGTGGAGGGTCCCTAACTGGATTTAATCCAACCCTGCCTACACCCGCACTCTACCCTCTAGATTTGATGCTTGCCGCATGCTCATCCAGGAAAGGCCCCGTGCGACGTATTCTAATTCTAATTCTAATTCACAACACTGCAAGCAGCCTTATTTGGCCAATATGGCAGTGGAGAGACCAACTCTCATTCTTATATATATTACCAAAAAGCTCCCAAAACCCCAGGCTTAAATTCCTGTGATCCTGCAACAACACTAGTAATGGTAGGGTGGCTTTTTATTAGGCCCTCCACCTTATCCTTTCCAAGGCCATTCCATTGTCGAATAGTCCTTGGTAAGAAAGACCAGTAATATGTGTCTGTCTGTGCCCTAATCTCCTTGTAATTAGCAGGGAACACACATCCCACCAGAGGTCCATCACACCCCAGCAGCAGCAGTCTGATAAACAGACTTATGCTGTGAGATGTTCGCCGCTGGCTTAGTGTTTCCCAACCTAGTTCCCTGATCATGTCAGACACACTATCCCTGTGAGAAAACCTGTGGAATACAATTCTTGCTGCCCTCCTCTGTATCCTTTCAATCTCCCAAGATAATTCCTGCCTGAAGGGAAACCAAATTGGACTACCATACTCCATAATTGGTCGCACCATTGAAATATATGCTGTTTCCCTCACCTCGCTTGTGCTGTCCCGAAGGACCCTACTAATCAGACGGAGGAATTGACCAGCCCTCCCAACTAATTTATTTATATGATCCTTCCATGTACCTTGGTTATTTAAAATTATTCCAAGATGCTTATGGGTGCCAACTCTCTCAACCCTAACTCCACCAATATAGTAATCAAAGCTAAGTAGCTTCCTAGATCTAGATATTGTAAGAATCCTACACTTTTTCAGATTCAATGGCAGTTCCCATTTTACACACCAATTGTAAATCTTATGATATCATTTGTACGTAAAAGAACCATCCCTACTATGCAATGGATAGATGAGGAGCCATCGGTGGAAAGCCCGATGCGAATAATGTATCAGCTTTGGTCGGCAGCCGGCTGTGGAAAAATCCCGTCCTATGGAGCGCCCATGTGCCATAAGCGGGAAAGCAGTTAGTAGTTGCTGGTTTTTACGCTTTGTTTCGTAGGTGTTCTAGGGCATTTTAACAAGGTCGTTAGAGCCCCAATCACTGAGTAGAGGTTCTAATGAAGAGACTTCACAGACACTACACTAATGCGACAATTTTTGTGTATTAACGATACCCAGGTTTTTGGGGGTTGCTTAACTTCAGGGATCAGACGAGAACTGGTGTGTCCAACGCAATAAGGCCCGGTGCACACATGCGATTTTTGCTCGTGCGGGTGTCACAGGGACACCTCAGCAATTCATTGCACACATGCGGTGAAATGTCGGGAGCGGCGAGTTGCGTTGGACACACCAGTTCTCGTCTGATCACTGAAGTTAAGCAACGCAACCCCAGTTAGTGCTGACATGGGTGGCCGCTTGGGAAAACTGGGTACCGCTGGTATCCAAAAATTGTCGCATTAGTGTAGTGTCTGTGCAGTCTCTGCATAAGAACTATGCTGTGGACGGGGCTCTAATGATCTTGTAGTTGAAGGGCCCTAAAACACCAACAAACAAGAGCCACGAGCTGCGGCAAGAGCCACGAGCTTGTGGCCGGTGGCAAGCACGAGATCACGTTGCTGCCGCCTGTGGCAGCCACTGGTGGCTGTGTACAGCGACTCGTGGTCGTCACTAGTGACCGCTGCAAGTGACTGTGTGTACGAGCGGCCTAAGAAACCGCGCGGATGTGTGCATCGTCCAATAGATCACAAGGTACTGCGTGACGGGATGTCCGAGCACGGTGCCGCAGGTATGTGTGCTCTCCCCATTGCAACTAACGTATCTCATGCCGTAATTGCGAGGCCGCGCGAGTAAGGCAAGGTTCAGAATGAGACGCAGGATGTAGCAGCCCTGCGAAATTCTGCTAGCAGACAATCCCCGCTAATTGAATCGCAGTTTTTCATCATACTTGCATCAAATAACAAGGAACGTCTTTGCTTCGCACCGCTTTCTGTTATTGACACGCCAACTTCACGCAGGAAACTGCGGTATTGGCACTGAGCTCAGTGGCGCAGACACTGAGTCACGTGACCCTGCGACTTAACATGCGCAATTACATATCATCATGTGAGTCACCCTGCGTCACTTGCGTCTCATTTTGCGCTGGGCCTAAAAATCGCATGTGTGCACGGGCCTAATGGTCTGGCCGCTCCTTGACACAGCACAGAGCCATAATGACAATTTAGCCTTCCACACTATGAAAGGTTGCCAATGGCTGATTTAGATGACATAAATAGGCACTACTTCTTTATCATTCTCAGGGTAGATAAGTGATGTAAGGTTGGATATGTTGTTTGTCGGTCTGGAGAGTACTGACTTGCTTTCCTCTTCATAGCATCCTAATTAATACAGTTGTCCTCAAGGCACAAGAATGGCGGCGAATTTTAAATCGTTCAACCGTTTCCCCTTAATATCTCCTAGGGTTCTGCCTTCTCTCCCTCAGTATATTCTGAGAATGGAGTCGTCCGTTGTAAGCAACGCGTGTTGTGTACGCTGCCGCCAGGGTTTAGTCTAGCGTTTGACGCCGGTTTATTCGCTGTGTTGTTGCGGCCTGTTTTGGATTTACGACTGCGACTTTGCTTCCAATCCTTCATTTCCAAATCACGTAGGCATGTGGAGAAAAAAGTGACGTTTTTCGATATTTGCATCTTTTACTTCAAGAATCGAGTGTGGTGGTGAAATTGAAGATTTCATATCTTAACAGGATAATATTCTAAATAATCTCATTTGTGAAATTTATCTACCAACAACAGCTGGCCGCCTTTTTGCATTTCATCTACGTGTTTCCAAAAAAGAAAAAAAGTGTTCATTAATTCGTATTAAACTTACAGTAGGTAGTTTGATTTTGGAAAATATTTGAAATTTCATTTCTTTCTCTCTCTCGTGGAGTATATACACTTATACAATCAATTCCGCTCTTTGGATGTGCAATAGTGCTTAAGGTAAGACGTTTTCATCTAAATTATTAGCTTCATCAAATCTGTGGCGTTCAAAAAATTTGAATTCAACGCGTCTTTTTCTAACGGTTAGCTTTTGGATTCAATTCTCTTCTCGTAATTTTTGCCTAAAAATCAGAATCTTCCCCTCTATTTTTTTAAATAAATTATATGACAACATTTCAAAGGAATTAGTGATTCAAATAGTGATTAGTAGCTTAATTAGCTGTGAGTTGACTGCGCGTTTTTTCAAATCTGAAATACAATTGAATTACCAATATATAGACTCTAATGAGACGAAATTTCAGTTTGAAAGCGAAATCCCAATAATTTTTTATTTTACAAATGTTAAATATTGACATGGATGAAAGATTTCGACAGTTAAAAGGGTATTAAATCAAGATTGACAAGACTATTACAAGTATTTTAGCACTTTGGCCTACCGAAATCTGACTTAATTCTTGCGAATTGCAACAGCATCATGTTGTGATATGTGAAAAGTACAAACCGAAATTCTTTTAAAAAAGAACCCTTTTCTAAACGACAAAATGCCAATGGCCCATTGCAGTATTTTCTCTGAAATATATATTTTAGGTCGACATGTTGCTAACTTGTCTTAAGAAAATCCATTTCGATTCACGTGCGTCTGTCTGTGACTTTCAAACCAATTTCGCATGCAAAGCCCTTACTGAAATCGGTTTTTGATGTCCTAAGGGCCATTTTGCGTTATTAATAAATCTTATTTTTCAAACCGTGTTTATTCAGCCTGCCCTATACACCCACTGCCAATCCTTCGCTTTTTCAATATTGGAACTGATAACTGGCAATACATTGTTGATTTCGGCCGTGATAGATGGATATGACACTTGTGAGCGTTAAACTTGGGTTCGAGACTAGTTGCGGTTTGACTTTTTCTTCTTGGTCATTTGAGGTCCATTCTGAATTTACGTCCTAACACTTTTCATTTCGTAAACATGGCAGATGTAGATTTAAAAATGCATTACTAATTGCGTTGCATTGGACACACAAGTTCTCGTCAGATCACTGAAGTTAATAATCGCAAACCCAAGTTAGTACCAACGTGGGTGGTTGATAGTGAACGTTGGGTGCTGCTAATTTCCTCTCTCCTACATCCTCTGCACCTATCTCCTCACCTGCAAGCAGTCTCCTTAGGGTTCGGCCTGTTATGGCTGCTTGGCTTACTCACAAACCCCTTAGTGTAACATACTAGCATAACGATTATCATATATAAAGCCATTCTTCTACACCTTCCGCCGGTTTGGCAAGCGCTAATTTTGGAACTTTCATGAAGGGGGCAGGCCCATTTAAGATTCGCCTCGATGGCCCAGAGATAGCACGCTCGACTACTGCGACAGGGTATACAGAATCCATCCTGGATTGAGGTGGTTTGACGTCTTTCTGGTAGGAGAAAGGTCCGCAGTGCGCCTTCCACTGGATAGGAAGTAAAGCTGTGGCCCCGTGTCGTGTTCATGATGTCGACTGCACGTAAAATAACCCTTTCTACATCATCATCCTACCGTTATCCTACCTGCGGAAGGGCCGGGTCTATGAGTTCTGGCCCTCCATCCCGCCCAAGTCTCACTAGCTCCCCATGCATCCCACACTGTCATATCCCCTCGTACATCCTGCTGCCATACCGAATTTTCCCCGTTAAGGCCAAATATCTGCGGT
>JAAFCE010007980.1:0-17394 GCA_013389805.1 Trigoniulus corallinus
CTATCGCCTGCTGCCTTGGGCCCTCTATCGCCTGCTGCCTTGGGCCCCGCAAACTCTAGGGCCGGCCCTGGTCTAACACAGTCCCTATATTATCCTATCCTAAACATACTAACCCAACCCAGCCAAATCTTAACCTACGTTATCCCACCCCATCCCATCCCCAAACTCCAACGTTACCCCATTCCACGTAACCTAATCATCATCATTATACCCTTATCCCGCCTATGGCAGGGTCGGGTCTGCGGGTTCTAGCTCTGCACTCCCGCCTATCTCCCACCAGGTCCCCTTCCACCCCACCCACTACCATGTTCTTACGGATCTCTTGCTTTCACGTTTGCTTCGGTCTCTTCCTGCCCCGGTTGCTTCCAACCACGTGCATTCCTGTAATGCACAAAACAATTTCCTCCTCCCCTCAAGGGGCGTATTGAGAGTTGTGGAGTTGTGGCCCTCACAACCGATATCATGCAGTACAGCGATACCTCGACTTATGAGTTTAATTCGTTCTGTGACTGAGATCGTAACTCATATTGCTCGTATATCAAATTATTTTTGCTCATAGAAATTAACTGAAATGCCTTTAGTCCGTTCCACCCCAAAAACGCCCTATGTTTTTCTATGCGATTAAGTCCTGAACAGTGCTACGTGGAGCTAGATCACATCTTCAGCAACCTCCCACCCCATGCACCATCCAAAGGACACACTCCACCCCACCACCGCCACTTTTCTTCCAATCCTTTGATATCCCATTCAGACACAGGTTCAGAACACATTCTTACATGCAGAGGCAGTGGCGTCACTAGGAGGTGCGGGGGTTGCGGGCCGCACCGGGTGACACCAAAGCAGAAGAAGCGGCATTTTTTGGGAGAGGTGTCACCATGGTGTCACCCCCTCAGGTGTCACCGCACCAGGTACTGCCAACTCTAGTGGCGCCACTCTGCGGAGGTGAACGTCCTTGTAGCACCCTGCGAGGCCATATCTATAATTATGAGGCTCTCTCACATCGGATGCGGAAGATTCGTCCCCAGACAATTCGTCCCTGGGAAAATTCGTCCTCAATACAATTCGTCCCCACACCATTCGTCCCTGGGAAAATTCGTCCCCGGCTGTATGTTCCCTGGCTACGCTTTCCCTTTTACTGGGTTAGGATTTTTTTTACGGTTCGTTGGTGCTTTAGGGCAAAATTATTGATGAAAACAAGTATTTTTATGAATAAACATTATTATTTTTGTAATGACGGGAGTGTGGTGACGTTGGGGCCGAGCAGAAGGACATCATAATTGATCTGTGCCTAGAAAAGCGAGATTCGTGGCTACACGAGATCATTCACAGAATCTATATGTAGGCCCTATCTTGTTCGCGGGGAGGCCTTCGAACCGAAGGCGGAACACCGAAACACCGAAAGTGGAGATCATTGCAAAGGTACTTACCAAAGATAATTCATCGCCTGCATCTTTCACGTTAATCGCTAGATAAAAGTAGTAACCGGGTTAAAAGGAAAGTGTACCCTGTCCCCGACAATTCTGTGATAGTCCCGACAGTCTGTGAACAATATGGCATTAACAATGGAAAAATTAAGTGAATTAACAATACGGCATTAAACAGCATTGTAGTTGTCAGTGTCGGGGACGAATTTTCCTCGGGACGTGTTGTGTGGGGACGAATTTTCCCACGGACGAATTTTCCTAAAACCTCTCACATCAAAGCAGTGGCAGAGCTAGTGCTTGGTGAAGAAATCACCTGCTGTTTCATAGACTGCAGGACAGGAGGTGTCTTTGAGGTTTGATGGTGAGAAGATGCATTATTCAGGATGAGAAGGGTTTGCAGGGGTGGATAATTTTCTTAGAAATTTCTAATTACACTAAACAACAAATTTTCACTTTGGAAAAAATACATTTTTCACTTATTGCTAGCTTTATTGGATAAGTTATGCTGATTATTTATCTGTTCTCAAGTTTGCCCTAGGACGTCTGGTGCTCTGGTAATTCATGGGGCTGCAGTTCCATTAAAACATTAATTGCGGATGGACATCATACATCAGATACCTTACTCTATATGATTTATGTTAATAATACAGGACTTGACATATTATAGGGCTATCTGCAGATGACACATGCATTACAAGGGTGTTGGATCAAAGGTTATCTTCCTGCAAAGAATTGCAACAGGACCCAAACAAGATGGATACTGGAGCATAAAGTGGGAATCATTGCCGTTGAACCTGCACAAATGTAGCTTCCTGAGGATAAGCAGGTGTAGAAGGCGATTTGATCTTACTTATTGCATACGTTGTGGGAGGGTTATGAGGGTTGAGACCCAGAAGCACCTTGGAATTATTCTAAATACTATGGGCACCTGGAGAGGGCACACTGATAAATTGATTGGCAAGACTGGGCATACCCCTCCGTTTGGTTAGTAGTCTTGAAGGACAACACAAAGGAAAGCGAAAGAAATAACCTATTTTTCACTTGTATGGTCAATTGTAGAGTATTGTAGTCTAATTTGGTATTCCTTTAGGCAGGGTTTATCTTGGAAAATTGAAAGGATTCAAAGGAGGGCAGCAAGAATTGTGCTACATCGCTTCTCTCAAAGATTGAGTGTCTCAGACATGATCACAGAAATTCTTTGGCAGCTTATCTCTTGCAGAGTATAGAGGGAGAAATGATCACCCATTCAAATTGAAGGGGATAAGGTACGAACAGACTTGTATTACTGGTCTTTTTCCAAGGATCATTTGGCGATGGAATGCTCTTGGTGAGGAAAACGTGGTGAACTTTCTGCAAGAAAGTGCCATTACAGCAAGAAGGCAATGCATGACAGAATAGATGCTATGCTTTAGGTTCGTTGGGAGCTCAGTGGATTACAAATTAGTAATGAGGTTCATTCTCTCCACTGCCAATTTGACCTATCAGGGCTGCTTACAGTGCATTCAATTAGAATTAGAATGCAATCATGTTCCCAGTGGCTTATTAATCTGTCAGGGAAACAGAACATCACTAACAACTGGTCACTAGCTATATCCTAGTAGGCCTACCTATGACTAATAGCTGGTCATTGGCAATAGGTAGGCTAAAGTATAGTCAGATTTCTTTCATATATCGATTATTGCTTTATTGACAACTGTCACTAAAATCTTAAAAACAATGGGGAATTACAAAAAAAAAAAAAATGATGGTCCCACAGTAAAACGAAAGTCATTTTCATGGGCAGCACACAAAAATACATAAAATAGCTCTATTGGTGTTTCCGTATTTTTTTGGCCGTTCTACAGTGTTAGTGGTGGTGTGAAGCTCACTCATAACTCGAATTTTGGCTCGCACTTCAAATCAACAAATTGACCAAGTGATAGCGTGTATCTTGAAAAACTCGTAAGTTAGGGCTCCTCTAAGTCGAGGTATCACTGTATATATGTGCAGTCTGCTACTCAGAGGCGTAACGAGAGGGGTACAGTTGCCGCCACCCGGCATAGTTGAAATGGGGTGCCATGTACTATTAATTTGATTAAATTAAAACTATTGTTAAATACCATATCAACAATTGTCTTGGCGTTTTTAAAAATAAATGGAAAGATGGTCAATACTGCGTGACCCTCATGTCAACGCACATGTTATGATGTGGCCGTCAGGGTCCCACGAGTTTGACATGCCTGCTCTAATGTGTATCTCTCACATTCGGGTCATTCAGAGCCCATTCGGGTCATTCAGTGCCCATTCAGAGGGACAAGTTGAGTACCCGACACTGCTATAGGCGGGAAAAGTCAGGAGAATCTCTTCATGTGCTGGCAAACATGAAAATGAAAGTGATCTCTGTAGGCGTTAAGAAATCATCATCATACCCTTATCCCGCCTGTGGCAAGATCGGGTCTGCGGGTTCTAGCTCCCCCCCCACTCCCGTCTGTGTCCCACCAGGTCCCCGTCCACCCCACACACTGCCTTGTCCTCACAGACAACCTGTTCCCACGTCTGCTTCGGTTTCCCCCTGCCCCGGGTGCTACCGACCACCTGCAATTCTGGTAAGGACCTAACGAGCTCCTCCTCCCCTCTTCTCATGACGCGCCCATACAGCCTCAGCCCATTCTCCCTCATTTATTTCTGCAATGTCCACCACCCCCAGGTTACCTCTAATATCCGCAATCCTAATTCTATCACCTCTCGACATGCCACTCGTATACCTCAGCATTTGCACCTCGGCCACTTGCATTCTATTGACGTGGCTCTTGCTTACTGCCCAACACTCCAATCCATACAGCATAGCTGGTCTAACCAATGCCCTTTAGAATTTCCCTTTCAGTTTGATTGGGACCCTTCTATCACACAGGACTCTGCTTGCCTTTCTCCACTTCAGCCACCCCCCCCCCCCATTGATTCTACAGGTCGCATCTAAATGCGACCCGTTCCAAATTGGGTCAGGAGAGCCTCAAAACTGGCATCAATTGAAATATTATTCTATGAATGTTCTAAGTTGCACAATTCTTTTAAGGGCATTTGGTAGACTTGAGAAAGCAACTCCTAACCCTATTCCCCCCTATGGCAGGGGCCCGAGTACCCATCTTGTCCTTCTGAATGGACACAAGCGTGAGATATTGGACAGTGTTTTTTGCAGCCGGTTGCACGAAAACAACTGCAACTACACTACTTTTTTTAATCGTTCATTTACTGTTCGTTGGGACTCTCTGCGCCTCGGGGGGGGGGGGCCTCCTACACCCAAAAATTTCACCTTAACCACCTGTTGCATAGAAGAGAGTGCTGCTCTCTTACTTGCCATTGTCATTGTACACCACATGGGACCTCGGTTTTACCTCTCATCTGAAGGAAGGCACATTCAGGGTTTTTCATGCGGGTGTACTGCGTTGGACACAATTTCTTGTCTGATCACTGCAATTAAGCAACACAACCCCAGATAGTACTAACATGAGTGGCCGCTTATGAACACTGCATTGGATACTGCTAATCCAACAATACATTTCACCCTTCTTTGAAGCTTGTTTACATAAATTCCAACCACTGAAATACACTCCACACTCTCTATAAGCTTATCCCACGGGAAATTGAATTTCAATGGCTATAAAGAGAGTTTCTTGTTGGGGAACTTTCCCTATAAGAATAAGTTATGACTATAAGGTGTTGTTCACTGCAGCTGACTTTCCATATACTGTAATGACAATTGATGGCTACAAAGAATATTCCAAGAAATATTTTTAATTCAAATGCAAGTATGATTATATTACAAGGAATTAAATTAATTCACCAAGGAAACGTATTAATGTTTCTGAAAAAAGGAATCAATTCTAGTCTGTTTGGAGGTTTTGAAGCCACGATTAAAGTAAACTTGATCCAAAAAGTCGATCCAAAAACCTTAACTCTTTCCTGAACTAGCCAAGATCACAAATTTGTCATTGCAGCAAATGCCCCTTTGTAGATACAGGTTGACAAACCTCCCCAGCTTGCTCTTCCTCCTCTTCACCAACTACCAAAACCGCTCTAGTATTTGGATTCAGACTTGCCACAATTTCGTCCTCACTGAGATCCCCAGCGGTAATAAGACTCATCAACGTAAGCAACCAGTGGAGAATGGTTTTCACAACTCGTGGTTGAAAATATTCTTATAGAGTGTAGAAAATAAGTGCAAGGGAGTGAAATTTTCCATTACTACAGAGAGAGTATTCCTATAGGGAGTATTCTTATATGGGAAGTATTTTGCATTGAAAATCCCATGGGGGAATGGACTGCATCACTATAAGGAGAGTATTCTTTATGGGGAAGTGGTTATAGAGAGACTGGAGTGTATTAATTTGCCAACTGTTCAATATAGCTACATACCTGAAGACGAAGATAACTAGATTACCAGAAGATTACCAGAAGAAGATTACCAGATTACTGAAGACGAAGATTTCTAGATATGGAAATTAAGACACTTTTAGGACTGAAGATACAGTAACTGCAATCAAACCATGTCATCTTAACTGCAAAATAAGGGTTCAAATTAGGCTTGTTATGTTGCACAAAGCAGTCCAGACACCTGCAAATCAGCTAGAACATGAAGTAGGAAGGTATACAGGGCTCAGTACAACCCCAGATTTTACCCCTGGGACACTTTGGGACACCTGGGACCTCACTCTGCCAGGTTTTGTGCTCTTACCCTACTGTGCATCCTTCCCAATTCAAAGCTAAATACTCTGTCTTCATCATGTCCATCTTTAGTCCTCCCTATCCTATCACTCCTCTAATATCGTTTAGTCCCTTCTCCATCTGTTCCTCTGCTGTTACTAACTTTTCTGATATTGTCGGCAAATGCCAAGCACTGAAGGGTCCAACCTCCTACCCTTGTAAAGCTAATCGTCCAAAACCAGGATTAAAAAGTATGGACTAAGTGCCAAACCTTCGTCCACACCAACTTTTACTGGACACTGCCTTACCATGGCAGTGTAGCCATCACACATATCTTGTACTATTCCAATAAACCCTTCTTGTACTCCCCTTTTTTGTGATACCTCCCAATCTACCTGTCTTTGGACACTGTCATAGGCCTACTCTAGGTCGATATAGATGGCAGGGAAATTTTTCTTTGCTGCCCTATACTTTTCTGTCATCTGCCTCAGAATGAATATTGGTTCCATTGTGGACCTATCTAGCATAAGCCCAAACTGATTTCCACGGACAGTAGTTCTATTCTGGAGGCGGCATTCCATTACTCTCTCCTAGATCTTCATGGAGTGACTCATTAGTTTTATACCCCTATAGTTACAACAAACTTGGACATCCCCTTTGCCCCTGAAGAGTGGTACAATTGAACTCTTAATGCCATGCAGATGGCATTCTATCTCCACCAGCTAACCTACTGAAAAGTTTCCTTAGCCACCTGGTGCCTGTCCTTCCTCGTCTATGCCACACTTCGATGGGGATTCTGTCAGGGCCTACAGCTTTTTGCACTTTCATCTTCCTAAGTGCCCTGGCTACTTTTTCCTCTGTTACATAATCACCTACACCAGTGGTTCTCAATGTTTTTGAAGTCAGGGAACACTAAACTGTGACATTTTCTAGCACAGAACACTTACAATTCAACAAAAACTTAAAAGCAGGTTCTAGACTTTCTACACTTGGTACTTACTAAATCATCATCGTACCCTTATCCCGCCTGTGGCAGGGTCGGGTCTCTGGGTTCTTGCCCTCCACTCTCGTCTAGTCCTCCCCCAGTTCCCCGTCCATCCCACACAGTCATATCCTTACGGGCAACTGTTCCCACGTCAGCTTTGGTCTCCTGCTGCCCCTGGTGCTACCGACTACCTGCATTCCCTTCTTCTCATGACGTGTCAATACCACCTCAGCCTAATCTCCCTAATTTTTTCGGCGATGTCCACCATTACTAATTCTAACAGCTCTCGACACGCCACACATGTGCCACAGCATTCGCATCTGGGCTACTTGCATTCTATTTACGTGGCTCTTCCTCACTGCCCAGCACTCTGATCCATTTAGCATAGCTGGTCTAACCACTGTCCTGTAGAACTTCCCTTTCAACTAGATTGGGATCCTTTTATCACACAGGACTCCGCTTGCCTGTCTCCACTTCAGCCACCCCTCCCCCATTGATTCTGCTGGTCACATCATAGTCTATCTCTCCAATTCTTTGGAACGTTGATCTTAAGTACTTTATTTCTTGCAACTTTGTCACCAGTTTGCCCCTCGAACGTACGCCACCGTTATTTTACTGTTCTTCCGAATTGAAAGTTAAATACTCTGTCTTCATGCTTATCGTTAGCTCTCCCTTTTCGATTCCCCCTCTAATATCGTTTAGTCCCTTCTCTGACTGTTCTCTGCAATCACCAAGTTTTCCTATATCGTCGGCAAATGTCAAGCACTAGGGGGCTATTCTCCTATTGCCGTCAGCAGTTCATCCAATACCAGGATGAAAAGGTATGGGCGAAGTGGTGAACCTTTTTGCACCTAATCTCTTACTGGAAAGCCCTCAGTATTCCCCAAAGGTGCCCTTACCCTGGATATGGAGCCGTCATACGTATCCTGGAGTATTCAAATAAACCCTTCTTCCACCCCCCTTTTCGCAATACCTCCCAACTACCTTGGTACTTACCACCACTTTATATAACTATAAAACGAATAACTACAGTATGTAATTTGCGTTTGCTGAGATTACAATCCCATCCAAAAATTATTTTCAATTGTATCGATTTTTATTTGTGCATTAAATTTTTTGCGGAACAATTGAACTGGTTTCACGGAACACCAGTGATCCGTGGAACACGCTTTGAGAACCACTGACCTACACCTACAGCTTCAGGGCCTACAGCTTTTTGGCCTTTCATCTTCCTAAGTGCCCTGGCTAATTTTTCCTCTGTTACAAAGTCCACCACACCTGTCGATGCAGCACAGGTGGCAAAGTCCTCCTCTACCCCTACAATATTAAAGAGGTTTTGAAAGCACTCCTCCCACCTCCTCTTTACCTCTGAAGGGGATGCCAGTGCCACACGTCAGTGTCCGGTGGGACACTCTGAGACAGTTTTTGAGTACCTCGAAGTGCCCACCATCTCGGTCCGAATGCACATGCCCGAATTTGTCTCTTTTCTGTGGAGCACATATGTAACGTGGGATCCGGAACATTCGCCCCCGACATTTTGCCCCTGAGTACATTTCGACCACCAGATCTTTCGCCCCCACACATTTCTCCCCTCAGACGTTTCGCCCCTGGGAGGGCAATGGAATTTTAGTTTCTGCTTGTGTAAAAGAAATATGCTACAATTTCGGCAAGAAGTCTACATATTGTGGAAGGCAATGGACTTAAGGCATAGCACACAATTCTGAGTTTTAGTTTGTGTCTTTTTATTTTCTTTTTAAATTCTTATTATATTAAACATAGAGAAAAATAAATAAATGTCTGGGGCGGTGGACATCGCCAACATGAGGGAGAATAGGCTGAGGTGGTTTAATGCAGGATTCTCTAGACAAAACTAACATTTTTAAGAAAAATTGCATTATGCGCCCATTCCTATTACAATTCAAGTGCAGTCCAACATTACATTTTTAGCACTGTTTGCAAACATTTTTTATATGTACAAACAGCACATTTTCTGTTTCCCCTTTGATGTTCGTTCCATATAGTGAATACCACTACTTCTGATATTCACAGGAGCATGGGAGCTTGATAATTTCGGGAAAGAAGGCCGCCCCATCTTCACCATAACCCCATCCACTGCATAGTTCTAATGCAGAGACTGCACAGTTGTTGTTGTTTATTGGTTTTTAGGGCCCTTCAACCACAAAGGTCATTAGAGCCCGTCCACAGCATAGTTCTTATTCAGAGACTACACAGACATTACACTAATGCGACGATTTTTAGGTATTAGCAGTACCCAGTTTTCCCAAGCGGTCACCCATGTCAGTACTAGCTGGGGTTGCGCTGCTTAACTTCAGTGATCAGTCGAGAACTGGTGTGTCCAACGCAATTCGCCGCTCCCAGACTGCACAGGCACTATGCTTATGTGACGATTTTGGGTCTTAACGGTACCCAGTGTTTCCAAGCTAGTACT
This sequence comes from Trigoniulus corallinus, assembly GCA_013389805.1. Classification (NCBI taxonomy): domain Eukaryota; kingdom Metazoa; phylum Arthropoda; class Diplopoda; order Spirobolida; family Trigoniulidae; genus Trigoniulus; species Trigoniulus corallinus. Next base: position 9,539 of record JAAFCE010007980.1, read on the forward strand.
AGCTGGGGTTGCATTGCTTAACTTCAGTGATCAGATGAGATAACACCAATAACACCAACGTAGCAAACAAAACCAACAGCTCTGACTGGGGGCACCCCAGCTAGGCCCCTGGCACCCGCTGAAATATTGGACGGGTTGTCGAAGGGGGGATGCCGGCCTACCCCATGCAACAGAGCTTGGTCATTGCCGTTATTTTGTAGTAAGTGACTTTGTGGCCCTAGAGATTGGTCAATAGTTAAAATTATCACTTTTTTGAGAGGCTGTGTTAGGGTAATTACTGACGACGAATCTTAAATCGAAAACGTAATTAAATAGCAGATACAGAAAAGCTGTAACTGTGAGGCAACTTGGAACAAAATTGTAATTTACTTAACATTAATATTGTGATGTAATTTGGCCTATTTTGTAGGTCAATGTCTCTCGGTTCTTGAGAATTGTAGCGTTCTCTTGTACTTATGATGAATAGTATTTTGATAAGCTCCAAGTATCATTATACCAGGCGTGAATTGACTCGATCGTATCCTCTAACCTCTTGACCAATTTTCGGGAGCGGCGAGTTGCGTTGGACACACCAGTTCTCGTCTGATCCATGAAGTTAAGCAACGCAAGCCCAGTTAGTACTGACATGGGTGGTCGCTCGGGAAAGCTGAGTACTGCTAATACCCAATAATCGTCGCATTAGTGTAGTGTCTGTGCAGTATATGCATTAGAACTATACAGTGGACGGGTCTCTAATGACCTTGTAGTTGACGGGACCGTAAACTCCAACAAACAAACAATTGACCAATTTTCACCTAAGGCGGGGCATTTAGTGGCTAGTTGTTTGATGTCTGACGTATTCAGCCATGTTATGCTCTACCTACATTGAATGGAATCCTAGGGCTCTTCCAAATAAACTTGGATTTACGCAACAAAGAGGTTGTGTGATAGGAGGGTCCCAGTCAAGTTTAAAGGGAAGTGGTTAGGGCAGCCATGCCCATGCTACAGTATATATAAATATATATATATATATATATATATCGATCACAATGTTGGGCAGTGATGAAGAGCCACGTCAATAGAATGCAAGTAGCCGATCTGGGAATGTTTCGTTACATGAGTAGTGTGTCGAGAGCTGATAAAATTATGAATGAGTATGTTAGATGGACCTTACACGTTCAATCTGGCATCAATTCAATCAAGATTGACTGTATCTATTAAATTATTCAAAAATATCAATCCACTACATCAGTCCGACAATATGGCCATTACACGTTCAATCTTTTATCAATCTGGATCACAGAAGAGGGGAGGAACAGCTCGTTAGGTGCATTTCAGGAATGCAGGTGGTCGGATGCACGCGGGGAAGCTGATGTGGGAGCAGGTTGTCCTTAAGGATGTGTTAGTGTGTGTGGCGTAGACGGGGACCTGGTGGGAAATAGTTATAATGAACCTCCACAGGCGGGGAAGGAGTATCATGATGATTATGCAATAAGGAGGTTAGTGTTTTGAAAGAAATTAACTGTAAGCAGCTCCTAAACCTTTTCCCGCCCATGGCAAGGTTAGGAAGTGCTGTACACAGATTGCATTACTGGAATTTTTTTCTTTTTGGATTCCACCCCTTAAGCCTGAAGCAGCAAGCTGTGCTCAGCAGCAAGTGAAAGAGAAATCATTCCTGTTTATTGGTAACCTGTCAATTTGGTGTATACAGTAGGCAAAAAAAGTATTTAAACACCTCAAAATTTTTAAATAAAAACGTAATGAAATGGATTATTTCACTTACAAGATAGGTAACTTATTCTAAATACATTTCATTTCATGTACACAAAAAAATAATTGCCAAAAATTATAAAATAAAGTTGTTAAACATAAATTTGCAATTAGGGCCTTGCAAAAAAAGTATTTGAACACTTCAACAAATACAAAAATAAAGTATTATTTAAAGAAAAAACCGTAAACTAATATTTTGTATGCATTCCCTTGGCTTCAATTACTGCAGCTAAACGTTTTGGCATTGATTCTACCAGTTTTTCTCTAATTTCTGGACGAAATTTATCCCTCTCTTCTTGTAGGGCTGTTTTCAAAGTAATTTTACTTGTGATTAATTTATTACGAATATTTAAGTCTAAATTGTGCCACAAATTCTCAATTGGGTTGAGATCTGGTGACTGTGGAGGTGTTTTTAACTGACGAGGTGAATTGTACAACAGCCACTCCTTAGTGATTTGTGCAGTGTGTTTGGGGTCGTTGTCATGTTGAAAGATGAATGTCTGTTCTAATCCTAATTTTTGGGCACTTTGTTTTAAATTACTGGCAAACACATCAATATACGATCTAGCAGTCATAATGCCATCAATAAAGTGTAGATTTCAAACTCCAGAATGCCCCAGACAGCCCCAGACCATAACATTACCACCACCATGTTTCACCGTTTTGAGATTTCAAAGCTGTGCCTTTTTTCTCTCCACACAGTAAGGACACTTCTTGGTTTAAATATTTCGAATTTGCTTTCATCAGAAAATATAATTTGTTTCCAGAACTCAAATGGTTCATCTTTATATTTTAATGCAAATTCTAACCACTTTTGTCTGTTCACTTCTGAAATAAATGGCTTTTTCCTGGGTTTCTGGCCTTTAATTCCATCAGTGTGAAGAACATTTCTGATCATTTGTGGTGTCACAACTGTCCCCGAAGTTGTTGCAATGTGTGAAGCAACGATCTTTGCAGATATTGTTGACTTTTTAATGCTTCATTCACAACCTGTCTTTTTTTTCTCTAACAGTTAATTTGGATGGACGTCCTGATCTTGTTTTGTTTTCAATACTGCCAGTTTCTTTGTGTTTTTTAAGAATGTACTTAACAGTACCCACAGATATCTTCAATGTTTTGGCAATTTCCCGTTGTGAATACACATAACATGTTGTGAATACGTATAAGATTACACTTTCACGTTTTGCTAATGGCACTTCACCATTTTTATGTCCCATTTTTAAATACTGTGATATAAGCTAATAACGTTTGTGCAAAAATACACTATGAACTTTCAATAACAATATGTTGTAAACCTATTGTAAAGAGCAAACATTTTAAATACCTAACTACCATTCAGGTCAAAGTGTTCAAATACTTTTTTTGCAAGGCTTAATTGCAATTTTATTTTTAACAACTTTATTTAATAATTTTTGGCAATTATTTTTTGTGTACATTAAATGAAATGTATTTAGAATAAGTTATATATCTTCAAAGTAAAATAATTCATTTTATTACATTTTTATTTACAAATATTGAGGTGTTCAAATACTTTTTTTTGCCTGCTGTAGTTCTACCAAATTTTTTTTTGGAAGCCTGATAGCATTAGGTTACCATGAGTTGGTAGGATGACGCCAACGTCTTTTTTTCCAGATTCAAATTTAAATTTCTGATGCGAAACCTATTATGCCATTCTTGCTTAAGATGTATACTCCATGCCGATTGGGACTGGCATATTGCCTCAGGCGGGAGAAGGGTGAGATGATGATGATGATGATGATATTGCGTTGGAAACAGCAGTTCTTGTCTGATCTCTGAAGCTAATGCCTGGTTCCAAATACCCATGCACTAATGCTATTAGCGTTGAATCAGACGACACACCTACAGGAGTTGAGTTGACACACCTTGAGTTGACAGCTGGTCAACTCAAATAGCATCCCACAATTCACGTTGCATTCTTATTGGCTGGTGGTTAGCTGTCTGCTTGAAAAATGGCAGAGGATAAACTGAAACATGACAGCAGCATGATGTGACTCCAAATAAAGTGCTACACTTCAGCAATTGCGCTGGCGCTCCTTCATAAAGCACTAGCACAAAACGTCATCAAAATGTCATCATTGTTGATGTAATTAGGGTTAAAGTGTGGTGATATGGAACAAGGCATAAGCAATGCATCTCCAACTAGTACTTTTATCACTGCATTAGTATAGCATCTGTGTATTCTCTGTGCTGGAACTACAGTGAGTAAAAAAGTATAGGCAAAGCTTGTTTTTAATTCAAAACTCTGAACGGAATTGACATATTCAAAAATGGAAATATACATTTTGTATTAAATACTTCATTTGTAAAACCCACAAAATTTCAAGAATTTTTTCTAAATGATGTTAAAATAAAATGAGGAAAACTAAAAATAACAAGCCAAAAAAAGTTTAGGCAACCTGTAATACTTAGTATGTTAATGATGAAATCATATAATGCATTATTATGTCCTAATGAACTTTGCACTCTAAAACACATCAAAAATGTTACATAGTATTTGCCCTTGATGCTTTTCATTAGCAACAATTGAAATGGCGAAAAAACATGTGAATTATCAGTTGCAGAGAGAGATAACATTGTTCTACTCAGAAAGGGTGGTTTAACTTATAGTGAGATTGGAAAAAGAGTAAATGTGAGTTTGTTTACTGAAAGCTGTTGGATCGTGAGAAAAAGGAAGAAAAACTCTTAAAAAAAAAAAAAAAAAAAAAAAAAAAAAAAAAAAAAGTGCCCCTGACATTGCCAAAGACATGACAACAACTAGTGGTAAGACTGTTCACCCACAAACAATCAGAAATATTTTACATGAAGCCCAATATTATGGAAGATCTGCAAGAAAAAGACTTGCATTTGCCATGGAGCACATAAATAATCCTCAGACATTTTGGAAAAATATCATATTTTCTGATGAATCTAAATTTAATTTATTTGGCCCTGATGGAGGACAACGTGTTTGGAGGAAAAAAATGAATTCATATCAAAAAATGTGTGTCCAACAGTGAACTATGGTGGTGGCCATGTAATGGTTTGGGGGTGCATGGCATCAAATGGCACTGGTAACTTGCATTTTATAGAAGGGAACATGATTGCTGACATGTACATAAGGTGCGTTTTGGCGATTGACCTGGTCAGTTGTGGTTTGTCCACAATCTCATGTTTGGTCTGACCAAAAGAACTGACCAAAGGGGATCGCCAAAACGCTTTGGTCAGACCCATGACAATGAATTCATAAAACTGTAGAAAATGAATTCCCTTAACTTAAAACCAAATCCACTACAATAAAAAAAAACAATTCCCTAAAATAAAAAAAATGAATCCACTAAACTAAAAATTACGAATTCATTAAAATGAAAACAAAACCCACTAAACTAAACTATTTCATGAACTAAAAAACGAATTCACTAAACTTAAAAAAAAATAAAGTTGATAAAATTAAAAAAAAAATGAATTTCCTTAACTAAAAAATTAATAAATTAATACAAAAATCAGATTTGTATAATTTTAACTAATTATTGGTACCTTCCATCATCTGCTACAACTGGTTGGAGCATGCGCCATTTTAATTTTTTTTGACCAAACGCACAGACCACGCTTTTATTTTGGTCATGTTGGTCATCCTTTGGTCTGACCAAAGTTGACCAAAGCAACGGACCAAACCAGCGTGTGCACTGCCAAAACGCATTGTTTCCGAATCAATGTGACCAAAAGTGACTTGGTCAATCGCCAAAACGCGCCTATAGATGTTTTGGGACATAATCTGAAAGCTAGTTCCCAAAAATTGGGATTGGAAAACTCTTAGATTCCAGCAGGATAATGATCCCAAGCATACTGCACAAAAAACAAAAGCCTGGATGATCTGTCATGCACCACGTCAGCTGAGAACCCCTCCACAGAGTCCTGACCTAAACCCCATCGAAAATCTGTGGATAATTTTAGACATAAATATTCGAAAAAGAAAAATTACTTCTAAAGAGAGTTTGAAGATAGCTTTGCTAGAAGAGTGGCAGAAAATTACTATAGAAACTACAGCAAACCTTGTTAATTCCATGCAAAGACGTTTACAGGAGGTGATTAATGCAGGTGGACTTCAAACACAGTATTAAATATTAAAATAGTGCATACATTATACAGTAAGAATTATGTGAAATTAGGGTATACTATGATTGCCTATACCTTTTTGACATGTTATTTTTCGTTTTCATCAATTGATTTTAATATTGTTTGAAAAAAATGTTTCCAACTTTGCTGCCATTACAAATGATCTACACATTACAAAATGTATATTTCCGTTTTTGAATACAATATAACAATTCTTTTCAGAGTTTTTAATTAAAAACAAGCGTTGCCTATATTTTTTTTACCCACTGTATGTAGGAGACGGGGCACTAATGACCGAAACGAAAAATGCCATCCTGACCCTGTAAAGCTGAAAAATCTCCAACTATCACAGGTCGACCATAACAAATGACTCGCCCAGGGACACCGACTTCAAAACCGGGACGTATAGAAACCCAAATTCTAGAGGGGCGAGATAAAGTTGTTGGATGAAAATGACCATGGGCCAGAAATGGAAAATATGGTGTCCTAATCTTTGGGGGAAAATTACCCAAAAAAGGTCCACCAGTTTAAGTATCCTGGGATCCGTTTTTCAGAGTAACAAGGAAATAATTAAGACATTCTCCACAGGTTCAACCTAGGGTGGATGAGGAGGTGTCTTTGATGATGGAAGGATACCAATAAATCTTAAAGGGTAGTTCTACAAGGCAGTGGGTAGAAAACAGTATATGGACCAGTGTTCGGGCCGTCTAGAAGAGACATGAAAACACAATTATTATTCAATATATTAGGGGCAGTTGACCCCCCCCCCCCGCCTCGGTGGCGCAGCAGTTAGTTACTGTGTCAGTGGTTCCAGTTTCGAAATTGGATTGAGATGGGTTGGCATCTTTCAGGGGGGAGAGAGAGACGCGTGTGCCTACCTTCAGATCAGCAATAAAACCCAGGTCCCTTGTGGTGTAAGGAGAGTGGCAAATTGCGTTGGACTCGCGAGTTCTCATCTGGCAGTAATTTTCAACTCTTACAAAAACCAGTCCTCCCAAGAATACTCTGATAGTGATGAAATATTTTCATGGTTTTAACTAGGTCATTGGAGAATCCTATGTAGAACGTTTTATTTGTTAGTGTCGAGGGAAACTACCACACCAATCAGAGGTTCCTTGCCTACTTCTGAATGGACAGTTTTAAAGTCCTACCATGTAGGGCAGTGTAAAAGTTAGTTCAAATCGGATCCTGATTTGCCTGTATGGTTATTAATTTCATATTGCTGCAATAAGGACTGTTTTTCAAATCTGCGGAGTAGTTTGTCTCATACGACGACAAAATGAAAAGGTCCAAAGATCTATTAAGTCATTGACTTTGTTGATGTCTGACCTTCGTCATACAAAATTGCAGTCTTTGCACTTGGAATTCGACTCGTCGTCGAGAAAGACGATGAAGATTTTGATTCTTGAACTGGGTCCAAAGTAACTGTGTGATGTTTTCAACGTATCTGTCGTTGTTGATAATTGAATCATGTGCATGCCGATATTTATGAATAAAGTTCGTAGCAGTGAACAAGGTTCACTTGGATGTTGACAACATTCAAAATATACGACTTTGAAAATGTATGACAAGCTAAAAATAGAAATTTAATTCTAATCCTTTGGCATCACTATATTTGATCTGCATTATTAGCGGTTTAATGTAGAACGAGCAGTAAAGCAAAATAGAAATTCGCTGAAATCCTTGGCCGAAACCTGTTGACCAGAATGCTGTTTATTACTGATCACGTAACAGTCATGTGACGAAGATGCGATCAGTAAATGGCGATTTATTTTCTACTCCTTGGAACCACTACATAGCCTTCTTTAACCCTACATACTATAGCACCCTACGAATGACATACTGTAGTTACTAAGCATTAGTCTGTGAGACTATCTCCTTCCTCTGTGCTCGCCAACAATTGCTTTTGAACACACATGGCAGTAAAACTTAGTCATTCTGTGTAGTTTAGAAAGACAGAATGCAAAAAAATTTTCTTTTTCCTGCCTGTGGAG
>JAAFCE010007980.1:17494-34831 GCA_013389805.1 Trigoniulus corallinus
CTCCACAGGCAGGAAAAAGAAAATTTTTTTGCATTCTGTCTTTCTAATCTACACAGAATGACTAAGTTTTACTGCCATGTGTGTTCAAAAGCAATTGTTGGCGAGCACAGAGGAAGGAGATAGTCTCACAGACTAATGCTTAGTAACTACAGTATGTCATTCGTAGGGTGCTATAGTATGTAGGGTTAAAGAAGGCTATGTAGTGGTTCCAAGGAGTAGAAAATAAATCGCCATTTACTGATCGCATCTTCGTCACATGACTGTTACGTGATCAGTAATAAACAGCATTCTGGTCAACAGGTTTCGGCCAAGGATTTCAGCGAATTTCTATTTTGCTTTACTGCTCGTTCTACATTAAACCGCTAATAATGCAGATCAAATATAGTGATGCCAAAGGATTAGAATTAAATTTCTATTTTTAGCTTGTCATACATTTTCAAAGTCGTATATTTTGAATGTTGTCAACATCCAAGTGAACCTTGTTCACTGCTACGAACTTTATTCATAAATATCGGCATGCACATGATTCAATTATCAACAACGACAGATACGTTGAAAACATCACACAGTTACTTTGGACCCAGTTCAAGAATCAAAATCTTCATCGTCTTTCTCGACGACGAGTCGAATTCCAAGTGCAAAGACTGCAATTTTGTATGACGAAGGTCAGACATCAACAAAGTCAATGACTTAATAGATCTTTGGACCTTTTCATTTTGTCGTCGTATGAGACAAACTACTCCGCAGATTTGAAAAACAGTCCTTATTGCAGCAATATGAAATTAATAACCATACAGGCAAATCAGGATCCGATTTGAACTAACTTTTACACTGCCCTACATGGTAGGACTTTAAAACTGTCCATTCAGAAGTAGGCAAGGAACCTCTGATTGGTGTGGTAGTTTCCCTCGACACTAACAAATAAAACGTTCTACATAGGATTCTCCAATGACCTAGTTAAAACCATGAAAATATTTCATCACTATCAGAGTATTCTTGGGAGGACTGGTTTTTGTAAGAGTTGAAAATTACTGCCAGATGAGAACTCGCGAGTCCAACGCAATTTGCCACTCTCCTTACACCACAAGGGACCTGGGTTTTATTGCTGATCTGAAGGTAGGCACACGCGTGTCTCTCTCCCCCCTGAAAGATGCCAACCCATCTCAATCCAATTTCGAAACTGGAACCACTGACACAGTAACTAACTGCTGCGCCACCGAGGCGGGGGGGGGGGGTCAACTGCCCCTAATATATTGAATAATAATTGTGTTTTCATGTCTCTTCTAGACGGCCCGAACACTGGTCCATATACTGTTTTCTACCCACTGCCTTGTAGAACTACCCTTTAAGATTTATTGGTATCCTTCCATCATCAAAGACACCTCCTCATCCACCCTAGGTTGAACCTGTGGAGAATGTCTTAATTATTTCCTTGTTACTCTGAAAAACGGATCCCAGGATACTTAAACTGGTGGACCTTTTTTGGGTAATTTTCCCCCAAAGATTAGGACACCATATTTTCCATTTCTGGCCCATGGTCATTTTCATCCAACAACTTTATCTCGCCCCTCTAGAATTTGGGTTTCTATACGTCCCGGTTTTGAAGTCGGTGTCCCTGGGCGAGTCATTTGTTATGGTCGACCTGTGATAGTTGGAGATTTTTCAGCTTTACAGGGTCAGGATGGCATTTTTTGTTTCGGTCATTAGTGCCCCGTCTCCTACATACAGTGGGTAAAAAAAGTATAGGCAACGCTTGTTTTTAATTAAAAACTCTGAAAAGAATTGTTATATTGTATTCAAAAACGGAAATATACATTTTGTAATGTGTAGATCATTTGTAATGGCAGCAAAGTTGGAAACATTTTTTTCAAACAATATTAAAATCAATTGATGAAAACGAAAAATAACATGTCAAAAAGGTATAGGCAATCATAGTATACCCTAATTTCACATAATTCTTACTGTATAATGTATGCACTATTTTAATATTTAATACTGTGTTTGAAGTCCACCTGCATTAATCACCTCCTGTAAACGTCTTTGCATGGAATTAACAAGGTTTGCTGTAGTTTCTATAGTAATTTTCTGCCACTCTTCTAGCAAAGCTATCTTCAAACTCTCTTTAGAAGTAATTTTTCTTTTTCGAATATTTATGTGTAAAATTATCCACAGATTTTCGATGGGGTTTAGGTCAGGACTCTGTGGAGGGGTTCTCAGCTGACGTGGTGCATGACAGATCATCCAGGCTTTTGTTTTTTGTGCAGTATGCTTGGGATCATTATCCTGCTGGAATCTAAGAGTTTTCCAATCCCAATTTTTGGGAACTAGCTTTCAGATTATGTCCCAAAACATCTATAGGCGCGTTTTGGCGATTGACCAAGTCACTTTTGGTCACATTGATTCGGAAACAATGCGTTTTGGCAGTGCACACGCTGGTTTGGTCCGTTGCTTTGGTCAACTTTGGTCAGACCAAAGGATGACCAACATGACCAAAATAAAAGCGTGGTCTGTGCGTTTGGTCAAAAAAAATTAAAATGGCGCATGCTCCAACCAGTTGTAGCAGATGATGGAAGGTACCAATAATTAGTTAAAATTATACAAATCTGATTTTTGTATTAATTTATTAATTTTTTAGTTAAGGAAATTCATTTTTTTTTTAATTTTATCAACTTTATTTTTTTTTAAGTTTAGTGAATTCGTTTTTTAGTTCATGAAATAGTTTAGTTTAGTGGGTTTTGTTTTCATTTTAATGAATTCGTAATTTTTAGTTTAGTGGATTCATTTTTTTTATTTTAGGGAATTGTTTTTTTTTATTGTAGTGGATTTGGTTTTAAGTTAAGGGAATTCATTTTCTACAGTTTTATGAATTCATTGTCATGGGTCTGACCAAAGCGTTTTGGCGATCCCCTTTGGTCAGTTCTTTTGGTCAGACCAAACATGATTGTGGACAAACCACAACTGACCAGGTCAATCGCCAAAACGCACCTTATGTACATGTCAGCAATCATGTTCCCTTCTATAAAATGCAAGTTACCAGTGCCATTTGATGCCATGCACCCCCAAACCATTACATGGCCACCACCATAGTTCACTGTTGGACACACATTTTTTGATATGAATTCATTTTTTTCCTCCAAACACGTTGTCCTCCATCAGGGCCAAATAAATTAAATTTAGATTCATCAGAAAATATGATATTTTTCCAAAATGTCTGAGGATTATTTATGTGCTCCATGGCAAATGCAAGTCTTTTCCTTGCAGATCTTCCATAATATTGGGCTTCATGTAAAATATTTCTGATTGTTTGTGGGTGAACAGTCTTACCACTAGTTGTTGTCATGTCTTTGGCAATGTCAGGGACACTTTTTTTTTTTTTTTTTTTTTTTTTTTTTTTTTTTTTTAAGAGTTTTTCTTCCTTTTTCTCACGATCCAACAGCTTTCAGTAAACAAACTCACATTTACTCTTTTTCCAATCTCACTATAAGTTAAACCACCCTTTCTGAGTAGAACAATGTTATCTCTCTCTGCAACTGATAATTCACATGTTTTTTCACCATTTCAATTGTTGCTAATGAAAAGCATCAAGGGCAAATACTATGTAACATTTTTGATGTGTTTTAGAGTGCAAAGTTCATTAGGACATAATAATGCATTATATGATTTCATCATTAACATACTAAGTATTACAGGTTGCCTAAACTTTTTTTGGCTTGTTATTTTTAGTTTTCCTCATTTTATTTTAACATCATTTAGAAAAAATTCTTGAAATTTTGTGGGTTTTACAAATGAAGTATTTAATACAAAATGTATATTTCCATTTTTGAATATGTCAATTCCGTTCAGAGTTTTGAATTAAAAACAAGCTTTGCCTATACTTTTTTTTTACTCACTGTAGTTCCAGCACAGAGAATACACAGATGCTATACTAATGCAGTGATAAAAGTACTAGTTGGAGATGCATTGCTTATGCCTTGTTCCATATCACCACACTTTAACCCTAATTACATCAACAATGATGACATTTTGATGACGTTTTGTGCTAGTGCTTTATGAAGGAGCGCCAGCGCAATTGCTGAAGTGTAGCACTTTATTTGGAGTCACATCATGCTGCTGTCATGTTTCAGTTTATCCTCTGCCATTTTTCAAGCAGACAGCTAACCACCAGCCAATAAGAATGCAACGTGAATTGTGGGATGCTATTTGAGTTGACCAGCTGTCAACTCAAGGTGTGTCAACTCAACTCCTGTAGGTGTGTCGTCTGATTCAACGCTAATAGCATTAGTGCATGGGTATTTGGAACCAGGCATTAGCTTCAGAGATCAGACAAGAACTGCTGTTTCCAACGCAATATGCCAGTCCCAATCGGCATGGAGTATACATCTTAAGCAAGAATGGCATAATAGGTTTCGCATCAGAAATTTAAATTTGAATCTGGAAAAAAAGACGTTGGCGTCATCCTACCAACCCATGGTAACCTAATGCTATCAGGCTTCCAAAAAAAAATTTGGTAGAACTACAGCAGGCAAAAAAAGTATTTGAACACCTCAATATTTGTAAATAAAAATGTAATAAAATGAATTATTTTACTTTGAAGATATATAACTTATTCTAAATACATTTCATTTAATGTACACAAAAAATAATTGCCAAAAATTAATAAATAAAGTTGTTAAAAATAAAATTGCAATTAAGCCTTGCAAAAAAAGTATTTGAACACTTTGACCTGAATGGTAGTTAGGTATTTAAAATGTTTGCTCTTTACAATAGGTTTACAACATATTGTTATTGAAAGTTCATAGTGTATTTTTGCACAAACGTTATTAGCTTATATCACAGTATTTAAAAATGGGACATAAAAATGGTGAAGTGCCATTAGCAAAACGTGAAAGTGTAATCTTATACGTATTCACAACATGTTATGTGTATTCACAACGGGAAATTGCCAAAACATTGAAGATATCTGTGGGTACTGTTAAGTACATTCTTAAAAAACACAAAGAAACTGGCAGTATTGAAAACAAAACAAGATCAGGACGTCCATCCAAATTAACTGTTAGAGAAAAAAAGACAGGTTGTGAATGAAGCATTAAAAAGTCAACAATATCTGCAAAGATCGTTGCTTCACACATTGCAACAACTTCGGGGACAGTTGTGACACCACAAATGATCAGAAATGTTCTTCACACTGATGGAATTAAAGGCCAGAAACCCAGGAAAAAGCCATTTATTTCAGAAGTGAACAGACAAAAGTGGTTAGAATTTGCATTAAAATATAAAGATGAACCATTTGAGTTCTGGAAACAAATTATATTTTCTGATGAAAGCAAATTCGAAATATTTAAACCAAGAAGTGTCCTTACTGTGTGGAGAGAAAAAAGGCACAGCTTTGAAATCTCAAAACGGTGAAACATGGTGGTGGTAATGTTATGGTCTGGGGCTGTCTGGGGCATTCTGGAGTTGGAAATCTACACTTTATTGATGGCATTATGACTGCTAGATCGTATATTGATGTGTTTGCCAGTAATTTAAAACAAAGTGCCCAAAAATTAGGATTAGAACAGACATTCATCTTTCAACATGACAACGACCCCAAACACACTGCACAAATCACTAAGGAGTGGCTGTTGTACAATTCACCTCGTCAGTTAAAAACACCTCCACAGTCACCAGATCTCAACCCAATTGAGAATTTGTGGCACAATTTAGACTTAAATATTCGTAATAAATTAATCACAAGTAAAATTACTTTGAAAACAGCCCTACAAGAAGAGAGGGATAAATTTCGTCCAGAAATTAGAGAAAAACTGGTAGAATCAATGCCAAAACGTTTAGCTGCAGTAATTGAAGCCAAGGGAATGCATACAAAATATTAGTTTACGGTTTTTTCTTTAAATAATACTTTATTTTTGTATTTGTTGAAGTGTTCAAATACTTTTTTTGCAAGGCCCTAATTGCAAATTTATGTTTAACAACTTTATTTTATAATTTTTGGCAATTATTTTTTTGTGTACATGAAATGAAATGTATTTAGAATAAGTTACCTATCTTGTAAGTGAAATAATCCATTTCATTACGTTTTTATTTAAAAATTTTGAGGTGTTTAAATACTTTTTTTGCCTACTGTATACACCAAATTGACAGGTTACCAATAAACAGGAATGTTTTCTCTTTCACTTGCTGCTGAGCACAGCTTGCTGCTTCAGGCTTAAGGGGTGGAATCCAAAAACAAAAAAATTCCAGTAATGCAATCTGTGTACAGCACTTCCTAACCTTGCCATGGGCGGGAAAAGGTTTAGGAGCTGCTTACAGTTAATTTCTTTCAAAACACTAACCTCCTTATTGCATAATCATCATGATACTCCTTCCCCGCCTGTGGAGGTTCATTATAACTATTTCCCACCAGGTCCCCGTCTACGCCACACACACTAACACATCCTTAAGGACAACCTGCTCCCACATCAGCTTCTCCGCGTGCATCCGACCACCTGCATTCCTGAAATGCACCTAACGAGCTGTTCCTCCCCTCTTCTGTGATCCAGATTGATAAAAGATTGAACGTGTAATGGCCATATTGTCGGACTGATGTAGTGGATTGATATTTTTGAATAATTTAATAGATACAGTCAATCTTGATTGAATTGATGCCAGATTGAACGTGTAAGGTCCATCTAACATACTCATTCATAATTTTATCAGCTCTCGACACACTACTCATGTAACGAAACATTCCCAGATCGGCTACTTGCATTCTATTGACGTGGCTCTTCATCACTGCCCAACATTCTGATCGATATATATATATATATATATTTATATATACTGTAGCATGGGCATGGCTGCCCTAACCACTTCCCTTTAAACTTGACTGGGACCCTCCTATCACACAACCTCTTTGTTGCGTAAACCCAAGTTTATTTGGAAGAGCCCTAGGATTCCATTCAATGTAGGTAGAGCATAACATGGCTGAATACGTCAGACATCAAACAACTAGCCACTAAATGCCCCGCCTTAGGTGAAAATTGGTCAATTGTTTGTTTGTTAGTTGGAGTTTACGGTCCCGTCAACTACAAGGTCATTAGAGACCCGTCCACTGTATAGTTCTAATGCATATACTGCACAGACACTACACTAATGCGGCGATTATTGGGTATTAGCAGTACTCAGCTTTCCCGAGCGACCACCCATGTCAGTACTAACTGGGCTTGCGTTGCTTAACTTCATGGATCAGACGAGAACTGGTGTGTCCAACGCAACTCGCCGCTCCCGAAAATTGGTCAAGAGGTTAGAGGATACGATCGAGTCAATTCACGCCTGGTATAATGATACTTGGAGCTTATCAAAATACTATTCATCATAAGTACAAGAGAACGCTACAATTCTCAAGAACCGAGAGACATTGACCTACAAAATAGGCCAAATTACATCACAATATTAATGTTAAGTAAATTACAATTTTGTTCCAAGTTGCCTCACAGTTACAGCTTTTCTGTATCTGCTATTTAATTACGTTTTAGATTTAAGATTCGTCGTCAGTAATTACCCTAACACAGCCTCTCAAAAAAGTGATAATTTTAACTATTGACCAATCTCTAGGGCCACAAAGTCACTTACTACAAAATAACGGCAATGACCAAGCTCTGTTGCATGGGGTAGGCCGGCATCCCCCCTTCGACAACCCGTCCAATATTTCAGCGGGTGCCAGGGGCCTAGCTGGGGTGCCCCCAGTCAGAGCTGTTGGTTTTGTTTGCTACGTTGGTGTTATTGGTGTTATCTCATCTGATCACTGAAGTTAAGCAATGCAACCCCAGCTAGTACTAGCTTGGAAACACTGGGTACCGTTAAGACCCAAAATCGTCACATAAGCATAGTGCCTGTGCAGTCTGGGAGCGGCGAATTGCGTTGGACACACCAGTTCTCGACTGATCACTGAAGTTAAGCAGCGCAACCCCAGCTAGTACTGACATGGGTGACCGCTTGGGAAAACTGGGTACTGCTAATACCTAAAAATCGTCGCATTAGTGTAATGTCTGTGTAGTCTCTGAATAAGAACTATGCTGTGGACGGGCTCTAATGACCTTTGTGGTTGAAGGGCCCTAAAAACCAATAAACAACAACAACTGTGCAGTCTCTGCATTAGAACTATGCAGTGGATGGGGTTATGGTGAAGATGGGGCGGCCTTCTTTCCCGAAATTATCAAGCTCCCATGCTCCTGTGAATATCAGAAGTAGTGGTATTCACTATATGGAACGAACATCAAAGGGGAAACAGAAAATGTGCTGTTTGTACATATAAAAAATGTTTGCAAACAGTGCTAAAAATGTAATGTTGGACTGCACTTGAATTGTAATAGGAATGGGCGCATAATGCAATTTTTCTTAAAAATGTTAGTTTTGTCTAGAGAATCCTGCATTAAACCACCTCAGCCTATTCTCCCTCATGTTGGCGATGTCCACCGCCCCAGACATTTATTTATTTTTCTCTATGTTTAATATAATAAGAATTTAAAAAGAAAATAAAAAGACACAAACTAAAACTGAGAATTGTGTGCTATGCCTTAAGTCCATTGCCTTCCACAATATGTAGACTTCTTGCCGAAATTGTAGCATATTTCTTTTACACAAGCAGAAACTAAAATTCCATTGCCCTCCCAGGGGCGAAACGTCTGAGGGGAGAAATGTGTGGGGGCGAAAGATCTGGTGGTCGAAATGTACTCAGGGGCAAAATGTCGGGGGCGAATGTTCCGGATCAAACGTTACATATGTGCTCCACAGAAAAGAGACAAATTCGGGCATGTGCATTCGGACCGAGATGGTGGGCACTTCGAGGTACTCAAAAACTGTCTCAAAGTGTCCCACCGGACACTGACGTGTGGCACTGGCATCCCCTTCAGAGGTAAAGAGGAGGTGGGAGGAGTGCTTTCAAAACCTCTTTAATATTGTAGGGGTAGAGGAGGACTTTGCCACCTGTGCTGCATCGACAGGTGTGGTGGACTTTGTAACAGAGGAAAAATTAGCCAGGGCACTTAGGAAGATGAAAGGCCAAAAAGCTGTAGGCCCTGAAGCTGTAGGTGTAGGTCAGTGGTTCTCAAAGCGTGTTCCACGGATCACTGGTGTTCCGTGAAACCAGTTCAATTGTTCCGCAAAAAATTTAATGCACAAATAAAAATCGATACAATTGAAAATAATTTTTGGATGGGATTGTAATCTCAGCAAACGCAAATTACATACTGTAGTTATTCGTTTTATAGTTATATAAAGTGGTGGTAAGTACCAAGGTAGTTGGGAGGTATTGCGAAAATGGGGGTGGAAGAAGGGTTTATTTGAATACTCCAGGATACGTATGACGGCTCCATAGCCAGGGTAAGGGCACCTTTGGGGAATACTGAGGGCTTTCCAGTAAGAGATTAGGTGCAAAAAGGTTCACCACTTCGCCCATACCTTTTCATCCTGGTATTGGATGAACTGCTGACGGCAATAGGAGAATAGCCCCCTAGTGCTTGACATTTGCCGACGATATAGGAAAACTTGGTGACTGCAGAGAACAGTCAGAGAAGGGACTATACGATATTAGAGGGGGAATCGAAAAGGGAGAGCTAACGATAAGCATGAAGACAGAGTATTTAACTTTCAATTCGGAAGAACAGTAAAATAACGGTGGCGTACGTTCGAGGGGCAAACTGGTGACAAAGTTGCAAGAAATAAAGTACTTAAGATCAACGTTCCAAAGAATTGGAGAGATAGACTATGATGTGACCAGCAGAATCAATGGGGGAGGGGTGGCTGAAGTGGAGACAGGCAAGCGGAGTCCTGTGTGATAAAAGGATCCCAATCTAGTTGAAAGGGAAGTTCTACAGGACAGTGGTTAGACCAGCTATGCTAAATGGATCAGAGTGCTGGGCAGTGAGGAAGAGCCACGTAAATAGAATGCAAGTAGCCCAGATGCGAATGCTGTGGCACATGTGTGGCGTGTCGAGAGCTGTTAGAATTAGTAATGGTGGACATCGCCGAAAAAATTAGGGAGATTAGGCTGAGGTGGTATGGACACGTCATGAGAAGAAGGGAATGCAGGTAGTCGGTAGCACCAGGGGCAGCAGGAGACCAAAGCTGACGTGGGAACAGTTGCCTGTAAGGATATGACTGTGTGGGATGGACGGGGAACTGGGGGAGGACTAGACGAGAGTGGAGGGCAAGAACCCACAGACCCGACCCTGCCACAGGCGGGATAAGGGTACGATGATGATTTAGTAAGTACCAAGTGTAGAAAGTCTAGAACCTGCTTTTAAGTTTTTGTTGAATTGTAAGTGTTCTGTGCTAGAAAATGTCACAGTTTAGTGTTCCCTGACTTCAAAAACATTGAGAACCACTGGTGTAGGTGATTATGTAACAGAGGAAAAAGTAGCCAGGGCACTTAGGAAGATGAAAGTGCAAAAAGCTGTAGGCCCTGACAGAATCCCCATCGAAGTGTGGCATAGACGAGGAAGGACAGGCACCAGGTGGCTAAGGAAACTTTTCAGTAGGTTAGCTGGTGGAGATAGAATGCCATCTGCATGGCATTAAGAGTTCAATTGTACCACTCTTCAGGGGCAAAGGGGATGTCCAAGTTTGTTGTAACTATAGGGGTATAAAACTAATGAGTCACTCCATGAAGATCTAGGAGAGAGTAATGGAATGCCACCTCCAGAATAGAACTACTGTCCGTGGAAATCAGTTTGGGCTTATGCTAGATAGGTCCACAATGGAACCAATATTCATTCTGAGGCAGATGACAGAAAAGTATAGGGCAGCAAAGAAAAATTTCCCTGCCATCTATATCGACCTAGAGTAGGCCTATGACAGTGTCCAAAGACAGGTAGATTGGGAGGTATCACAAAAAAGGGGAGTACAAGAAGGGTTTATTGGAATAGTACAAGATATGTGTGATGGCTACACTGCCATGGTAAGGCAGTGTCCAGTAAAAGTTGGTGTGGACGAAGGTTTGGCACTTAGTCCATACTTTTTAATCCTGGTTTTGGACGATTAGCTTTACAAGGGTAGGAGGTTGGACCCTTCAGTGCTTGGCATTTGCCGACAATATCAGAAAAGTTAGTAACAGCAGAGGAACAGATGGAGAAGGGACTAAACGATATTAGAGGAGTGATAGGATAGGGAGGACTAAAGATGGACATGATGAAGACAGAGTATTTAGCTTTGAATTGGGAAGGATGCACAGTGGGGTAAGAGCACAAAACCTGGCAGAGTGAGGTCCCAGGTGTCCCAAAGTGTCCCAGGGGTAAAATCTGGGGTTGTACTGAGCCCTGTATACCTTCCTACTTCATGTTCTAGCTGATTTGCAGGTGTCTGGACTGCTTTGTGCAACATAACAAGCCTAATTTGAACCCTTATTTTGCAGTTAAGATGACATGGTTTGATTGCAGTTACTGTATCTTCAGTCCTAAAAGTGTCTTAATTTCCATATCTAGAAATCTTCGTCTTCAGTAATCTGGTAATCTTCTGGTAATCTGGTAATCTAGTTATCTTCGTCTTCAGGTATGTAGCTATATTGAACAGTTGGCAAATTAATACACTCCAGTCTCTCTATAACCACTTCCCCAATAAGAATACTCTCCTTATAGTGATGCAGTCCATTCCCCCATGGGATTTTCAATGCAAAATACTTCCCATATAAGAATACTCCCTATAGGAATACTCTCTCTGTAGTAATGGAAAATTTCACTCCCTTGCACTTATTTTCTACACTCTATAAGAATATTTTCAACCACGAGTTGTGAAAACCATTCTCCACTGGTTGCTTACGTTGATGAGTCTTATTACCGCTGGGGATCTCAGTGAGGACGAAATTGTGGCAAGTCTGAATCCAAATACTAGAGCGGTTTTGGTAGTTGGTGAAGAGGAGGAAGAGCAAGCTGGGGAGGTTTGTCAACCTGTATCTACCAAAGGGGCATTTGCTGCAATGACAAATTTGTGATCTTGGCTAGTTCAGGAAAGAGTTAAGGTTTTTGGATCGACTTTTTGGATCAAGTTTACTTTAATCGTGGCTTCAAAACCTCCAAACAGACTAGAATTGATTCCTTTTTTCAGAAACATTAATACGTTTCCTTGGTGAATTAATTTAATTCCTTGTAATATAATCATACTTGCATTTGAATTAAAAATATTTCTTGGAATATTCTTTGTAGCCATCAATTGTCATTACAGTATATGGAAAGTCAGCTGCAGTGAACAACACCTTATAGTCATAACTTATTCTTATAGGGAAAGTTCCCCAACAAGAAACTCTCTTTATAGCCATTGAAATTCAATTTCCCCTGGGATAAGCTTATAGAGAGTGTGGAGTGTATTTCAGTGGTTGGAATTTATGTAAACAAGCTTCAAAGAAGGGTGAAATGTATTGTTGGATTAACAGTATCCAATGCAGTGTTCCCAAGCGGCCACTCATGTTAGTACTATCTGGGGTTGTGTTGCTTAATTGCAGTGATCAGACAAGAAATTGTGTCCAACGCAGTACACCCGCATGAAAAACCCTGAATATGCCTTCCTTCAGATGAGAGGTAAAACCGAGGTCCCATGTGGTGTACAATGACAATGGCAAGTAAGAGAGCAGCACTCTCTTCTATGCAACAGGTGGTTAAGGTGAAATTTTTGGGTGTAGGAGGCCCCCCCCCCCCCGAGGCGCAGAGAGTCCCAACGAACAGTAAATGAACGATTAAAAAAAGTAGTGTAGTTGCAGTTGTTTTCGTGCAACCGGCTGCAAAAAACACTGTCCAATATCTCACGCTTGTGTCCATTCAGAAGGACAAGATGGGTACTCGGGCCCCTGCCATAGGGGGGAATAGGGTTAGGAGTTGCTTTCTCAAGTCTACCAAATGCCCTTAAAAGAATTGTGCAACTTAGAACATTCATAGAATAATATTTCAATTGATGCCAGTTTTGAGGCTCTCCTGACCCAATTTGGAACGGGTCGCATTTAGATGCGACCTGTAGAATCAATGGGGGGGGGTGGCTGAAGTGGAGAAAGGCAAGCAGAGTCCTGTGTGATAGAAGGGTCCCAATCAAACTGAAAGGGAAATTCTAAAGGGCATTGGTTAGACCAGCTATGCTGTATGGATTGGAGTGTTGGGCAGTAAGCAAGAGCCACGTCAATAGAATGCAAGTGGCCGAGGTGCAAATGCTGAGGTATATGAGTGGCATGTCGAGAGGTGATAGAATTAGGATTGCGGATATTAGAGGTAACCTGGGGGTGGTGGACATTGCAGAAATAAATGAGGGAGAATGGGCTGAGGCTGTATGGGCGCGTCATGAGAAGAGGGGAGGAGGAGCTCGTTAGGTCCTTACCAGAATTGCAGGTGGTCGGTAGCACCCGGGGCAGGGGGAAACCGAAGCAGACGTGGGAACAGGTTGTCTGTGAGGACAAGGCAGTGTGTGGGGTGGACGGGGACCTGGTGGGACACAGACGGGAGTGGGGGGGGAGCTAGAACCCGCAGACCCGATCTTGCCACAGGCGGGATAAGGGTATGATGATGATTTCTTAACGCCTACAGAGATCACTTTCATTTTCATGTTTGCCAGCACATGAAGAGATTCTCCTGACTTTTCCCGCCTATAGCAGTGTCGGGTACTCAACTTGTCCCTCTGAATGGGCACTGAATGACCCGAATGGGCTCTGAATGACCCGAATGTGAGAGATACACATTAGAGCAGGCATGTCAAACTCGTGGGACCCTGACGGCCACATCATAACATGTGCGTTGACATGAGGGTCACGCAGTATTGACCATCTTTCCATTTATTTTTAAAAACGCCAAGACAATTGTTGATATGGTATTTAACAATAGTTTTAATTTAATCAAATTAATAGTACATGGCACCCCATTTCAACTATGCCGGGTGGCGGCAACTGTACCCCTCTCGTTACGCCTCTGAGTAGCAGACTGCACATATATACAGTGATACCTCGACTTAGAGGAGCCCTAACTTACGAGTTTTTCAAGATACACGCTATCACTTGGTCAATTTGTTGATTTGAAGTGCAAGCCAAAATTCGAGTTATGAGTGAGCTTCACACCACCACTAACACTGTAGAACGGCCAAAAAAATACGGAAACACCAATAGAGCTATTTTATGTATTTTTGTGTGCTGCCCATGAAAATGACTTTCGTTTTACTGTGGGACCATCATTTTTTTTTTTTTTGTAATTCCCCATTGTTTTTAAGATTTTAGTGACAGTTGTCAATAAAGCAATAATCGATATATGAAAGAAATCTGACTATACTTTAGCCTACCTATTGCCAATGACCAGCTATTAGTCATAGGTAGGCCTACTAGGATATAGCTAGTGACCAGTTGTTAGTGATGTTCTGTTTCCCTGACAGATTAATAAGCCACTGGGAACATGATTGCATTCTAATTCTAATTGAATGCACTGTAAGCAGCCCTGATAGGTCAAATTGGCAGTGGAGAGAATGAACCTCATTACTAATTTGTAATCCACTGAGCTCCCAAGGAACCTAAAGCATAGCATCTATTCTGTCATGCATTGCCTTCTTGCTGTAATGGCACTTTCTTGCAGAAAGTTCACCACGTTTTCCTCACCAAGAGCATTCCATCGCCAAATGATCCTTGGAAAAAGACCAGTAATACAAGTCTGTTCGTACCTTATCCCCTTCAATTTGAATGGGTGATCATTTCTCCCTCTATACTCTGCAAGAGATAAGCTGCCAAAGAATTTCTGTGATCATGTCTGAGACACTCAATCTTTGAGAGAAGCGATGTAGCACAATTCTTGCTGCCCTCCTTTGAATCCTTTCAATTTTCCAAGATAAACCCTGCCTAAAGGAATACCAAATTAGACTACAATACTCTACAATTGACCATACAAGTGAAAAATAGGTTATTTCTTTCGCTTTCCTTTGTGTTGTCCTTCAAGACTACTAACCAAACGGAGGGGTATGCCCAGTCTTGCCAATCAATTTATCAGTGTGCCCTCTCCAGGTGCCCATAGTATTTAGAATAATTCCAAGGTGCTTCTGGGTCTCAACCCTCATAACCCTCCCACAACGTATGCAATAAGTAAGATCAAATCGCCTTCTACACCTGCTTATCCTCAGGAAGCTACATTTGTGCAGGTTCAACGGCAATGATTCCCACTTTATGCTCCAGTATCCATCTTGTTTGGGTCCTGTTGCAATTCTTTGCAGGAAGATAACCTTTGATCCAACACCCTTGTAATGCATGTGTCATCTGCAGATAGCCCTATAATATGTCAAGTCCTGTATTATTAACATAAATCATATAGAGTAAGGTATCTGATGTATGATGTCCATCCGCAATTAATGTTTTAATGGAACTGCAGCCCCATGAATTACCAGAGCACCAGACGTCCTAGGGCAAACTTGAGAACAGATAAATAATCAGCATAACTTATCCAATAAAGCTAGCAATAAGTGAAAAATGTATTTTTTCCAAAGTGAAAATTTGTTGTTTAGTGTAATTAGAAATTTCTAAGAAAATTATCCACCCCTGCAAACCCTTCTCATCCTGAATAATGCATCTTCTCACCATCAAACCTCAAAGACACCTCCTGTCCTGCAGTCTATGAAACAGCAGGTGATTTCTTCACCAAGCACTAGCTCTGCCACTGCTTTGATGTGAGAGGTTTTAGGAAAATTCGTCCGTGGGAAAATTCGTCCCCACACAACACGTCCCGAGGAAAATTCGTCCCCGACACTGACAACTACAATGCTGTTTAATGCCGTATTGTTAATTCACTTAATTTTTCCATTGTTAATGCCATATTGTTCACAGACTGTCGGGACTATCACAGAATTGTCGGGGACAGGGTACACTTTCCTTTTAACCCGGTTACTACTTTTATCTAGCGATTAACGTGAAAGATGCAGGCGATGAATTATCTTTGGTAAGTACCTTTGCAATGATCTCTACTTTCGGTGTTTCGGTGTTCCGCCTTCGGTTCGAAGGCCTCCCCGCGAACAAGATAGGGCCTACATATAGATTCTGTGAATGATCTCGTGTAGCCACGAATCTCGCTTTTCTAGGCACAGATTATGATGTCCTTCTGCTCGGCCCCAACGTCACCACACTCCCGTCATTACAAAAATAATAATGTTTATTCATAAAAATACTTGTTTTCATCAATAATTTTGCCCTAAAGCACCAACGAACCGTAAAAAAAATCCTAACCCAGTAAAAGGGAAAGCGTAGCCAGGGAACATACAGCCGGGGACGAATTTTCCCAGGGACGAATGGTGTGGGGACGAATTGTATTGAGGACGAATTTTCCCAGGGACGAATTGTCTGGGGACGAATCTTCCGCATCCGATGTGAGAGAGCCTCATAATTATAGATATGGCCTCGCAGGGTGCTACAAGGACGTTCACTTCCGCAGAGTGGCGCCACTAGAGTTGGCAGTACCTGGTGCGGTGACACCTGAGGGGGTGACACCATGGTGACACCTCTCCCAAAAAATGCCGCTTCTTCTGCTTTGGTGTCACCCGGTGCGGCCCGCAACCCCCGCACCTCCTAGTGACGCCACTGCCTCTGCATGTAAGAATGTGTTCTGAACCTGTGTCTGAATGGGATATCAAAGGATTGGAAGAAAAGTGGCGGTGGTGGGGTGGAGTGTGTCCTTTGGATGGTGCATGGGGTGGGAGGTTGCTGAAGATGTGATCTAGCTCCACGTAGCACTGTTCAGGACTTAATCGCATAGAAAAACATAGGGCGTTTTTGGGGTGGAACGGACTAAAGGCATTTCAGTTAATTTCTATGAGCAAAAATAATTTGATATACGAGCAATATGAGTTACGATCTCAGTCACAGAACGAATTAAACTCATAAGTCGAGGTATCGCTGTACTGCATGATATCGGTTGTGAGGGCCACAACTCCACAACTCTCAATACGCCCCTTGAGGGGAGGAGGAAATTGTTTTGTGCATTACAGGAATGCACGTGGTTGGAAGCAACCGGGGCAGGAAGAGACCGAAGCAAACGTGAAAGCAAGAGATCCGTAAGAACATGGTAGTGGGTGGGGTGGAAGGGGACCTGGTGGGAGATAGGCGGGAGTGCAGAGCTAGAACCCGCAGACCCGACCCTGCCATAGGCGGGATAAGGGTATAATGATGATGATTAGGTTACGTGGGATGGGGTAACGTTGGAGTTTGGGGATGGGATGGGGTGGGATAACGTAGGTTAAGATTTGGCTGGGTTGGGTTAGTATGTTTAGGATAGGATAATATAGGGACTGTGTTAGACCAGGGCCGGCCCTAGAGTTTGCGGGGCCCAAGGCAGCAGGCGATAGAGGGCCCAAGGCAGCAGGCGATAG
>JAAFCE010007981.1:0-21623 GCA_013389805.1 Trigoniulus corallinus
GCAGGCGATAGAGGGCCCAAGGCAGCAGGCGATAGAGGGCCCAAGGCGAGAGCGGGACCCCAGTACCAAGTTTCTTTTAATTCACCAGCGCGGGGCCAAGGCAGTCGCCTTGCCCTGTGTTAGACCATATATGGATTCCTTACTCTGCATCCCTTCCTGAGGCAACGTGTGGTTGGAAATGCAATGCCCATGATTTCCAAACTGCGTAACAGAGGCCTGCTACGCCAAAGTTGCATAGCACATGCGGCAAATTGACCCCGCAGGAAAAATACATCTCATCTCGTTGCGGTTCCAATCTCCACCGAAGCCGATGGAAGGTAATGAACTCTGTCAAAACTTTGCTGACCTACAGCCCTACCTGGACTCAATAATGATAATGACAGGGCTCTCCTTTATGCGCAGGTGAGGAGACGTAGTACACACCATACGAGACTACAGGTTTATTTCCCATCCGAAGGAGATCCCTGACCTCTCACTCGAAAGCAACCATCTGTTTCAGCGAGGATTGATCCTACAGCCATAACATCAAGAAGTCACGTATCTTAACCATTGAGCTACCAAGGCTTTAATTTAATAACGCATATAGCAGAATGCTCAGTATTGAAACT
This sequence comes from Trigoniulus corallinus, assembly GCA_013389805.1. Taxonomy (NCBI): domain Eukaryota; kingdom Metazoa; phylum Arthropoda; class Diplopoda; order Spirobolida; family Trigoniulidae; genus Trigoniulus; species Trigoniulus corallinus. Next base: position 609 of record JAAFCE010007981.1, read on the forward strand.
ACGGTGCCGATTTGTTTCTTTCAAACGTCATTGTCAAATTGTCTGCGCACTTAACTTCAAGACATACAACAGATACCAATTGCAGAGTGAAGAATGGGGGGGGGGGTTAGAACTAATAATGAATTTCAATCGTCAACGCAAAACTCAAAAACAAATTGCTGATCGGAACTCTTAAGTGTGGGTTCAAAAGTGTTACAAATACATTCACAAATATAATTTCAGCTGTAAAAATACGAAAGCAACACTAAACACCATCCGATAGCACTTCCTGTAAATCAAAACACAAACACGCTTCACCTGAGTTATTCCAAAAACCGGTTTCCACATTACCTGACTTAAAAGTCGAATTATAGACATTCTGATAATCCCTGTCACGAGGTACCGGAACACTTCGCACAAGGTGTTGTAACTAAATTTTTCCTCAATAACACATGAAATCCGTGATCAGTCAACACCGTGTGTGTCACATTTAGAATGTCAAACTTTAAGGGCAAATTTCAATTTACGTGCCGACATCAACGAATCACCATACAACCCAAACAACCCACAGTACAACGACACCGCGACACTCGAAAGCAAACGCTCCAAGAAACCGCTCTTAAATAGCTCAATAACGGTAGCGCCATCTCGGTAAGCCAGACATGGACCACCAGAAGGCGGTAAAATCCAACGATACGTCTGCTGCGAGCAGACGATTTTTTTATATCGGTACAGACAACATTACCAGACCAATCACTCCACTTGTTATCAATTTTATCACCTTCTACGACTCATGCATTCATCAAAATTTGAAAATAATTTTTCAGATATAACGAACAGGAATCATTTGATCTCACTGGAGACTGCTGTACATAACGCCTTTCTCCATAAACAGCACGTAGTGGCTGTCTTCTTTGATGTGGACAAGGCATATGATACCACATGGCACCACGGCATACTGTAGACTCCACCGCTAGGGGTTCGGGGGTAATTTGCCCCTTTTCCTTCAAAGCTTTTTGACCGGCCAGACCTTCAGAGTGCGTGTGGGTAAAGGCCGGTGTACACTTGGCGTTTTTTTACGCGCGTATTCTTACGCGCGAAGGCCTCTGACGTCATGAAATTGCAGCCGGCTTACTATGCCGGTGCACACATGAGCGTACTGTACGCTACTTGTGAGCGTAAGCGGCTTTCAAGCGTAAATTTACGCGCATTCCCAAAATCAAAAATTTTTGATTTTGAGGCGTTTACGCTTGAAAGTTGCGCATGCGCGGCTCGCATTCTAGCGTATTTAAAACAATTTTACCGACATACAATTCTTAAGTTATTTTTAAGGTGAAAAATAAGGGATTTATAAGGTAAATTAAGGCTTTTTAAGTTTGTAAATACAAATTATATTCTTATATTAATAAATTTTAAAACTATTATATTTCCTAATCACAAGCATATTTCTACTTTACTGCATATCATAGTGGATAGTGAAGCATGTTATTTTTCAAACATGCGTTTTATTAACCTTTAAAAGTTAGGAAAGTTTTGAAAAAAATCAATTATAGTTATATTAGGGTTGTTAAACCTTCAGTAGCTTAGTTTTATTTAGCCCTCTACAACATTCTACAAAAAATTCTGCTTGCACGCTTGAAAAACGACGTCCACGTGTACACTATCATCTGTTTTTAGGCGCACGCGTAGAAGCGTTCATTTATAAGCGTACAGCAATGGCGTAGGGGCGGAGCAAGCGTTTTTTTCATACGTCATTTTGTCGTCATATGCATGACGACATGCTTTACGCTACGCGTGAAAACAACTAAAAACGCCAAGTGTACACCGGCCTTAACACCTACTCATCGGCTTTCGTGCAGGAGAATGGCAGCCCCCGGGAGAGCGTCTTCAGTGTGACGCTCTTTGCTGTTGTGTGAATGGCTTACCCTTCTCCATTCCCCCAGTAGAGTCATCCCTCTTCGTGGAAGATTTTTCCATCCAATACCGGCTGCCAAAATGCACAGCATTGAGTGCCAACTACAATTGAAAATCTACAGTGCAGATGAGTTTGCTACCTCACGTGGCTATAAGTTCTTCCCTGACAAAACAACAGTCATCCACTTCTGTAGTAACTGTGGGCTTTGCCCTCAACCTAAGCTTAGTCTTAATGACCACCTTTTCCCAGCTGCATATATTTTGTGGCTGAAAGGTCAGATGCAGCACCAGCCACTTTTATACCCACTCTGCAATAATCATTTCATTGCAACCCAGGGGTCCCCTACACTTTTGGCATGCAGAAAATGGATGGTCTCACTGACCTAAGTGTGACTCTGCCTAGGGTGTGGCCTGTGCTGCTGGTCTCTGTGCCACCCTGGACAGTGCCAGAACCAAGTTTTAAATGGATGCTCACAGCCTTCCCAAAACCAGTACTGATAGGTCAGTGTACCAACAATAGTTTAGACGCCTCTCTCTGACCTATCAGGGCCATGTTTTTATCTATATGGAAGGGTCAAAGGATGGCACCTCTGTGGGTTGGTAATTCTTTACAACTGGTCACCTTTTAGGGGGCCACCTTTGCATCACCAGTGTGTTGCACTTCAACAACAGACACTTGGTTGTTGTCACTAGCCCCATATCCTCCCTTCAGCTGCTGATGATTCATAATCAGGGCTAGGCAGTGTTGTTTATGTGGGTCCTGGGGTATGTTGGCATCATGGGCATCAGAGGGTGGATGCCCATGCCCATCAGGTGGTCCACCTGCCAGATGAGCCCAACACTGCTGTCCCCTCCTCTCATGCCCTCCCAATGGTGTGTTGTTTGTTTGTTGGTGTTTTAGGGCCCTTTAACTACAAGGTCATTACAGCCCTGTCCACAGCATAGTTCTTATACAGAGACTGCACAGACACTACACTAATGTGGCGATTTTTGGGTATTAGCAGTACCAAGTACCAAGTTTAGTCTTGTGTTATTTAGGGCTGTTTTACCTTTTATCCCTTTGTTTATTTAGCTTGTGCATTTTATCCTTTACTTATTTTGGCTTTTTAGTTCTGTGTCTGTTCAGGCTTTTGCTTGTTTTATCCTTATGTCTGTTTTTGGGGTTCTGCCTTTTTATTTCAGTGTCTGTATTTGGCTTTTGCCTTTATTTATTCTGCCCTTATTTATTTGGCATTTGCCCTCTTACTTTTTATTACTTATAGAGGGCTTTTGTTCTTATTTATTTTCATCATGGTGGGATGGCCCTTTACACCCCCACCATGGTGACTGTCGTTCTGGGCCCTAATGACCGTTGAAGTCGATGGTCCCTAAAACACAAACAACAATAATGAGAGCCGACTATACTTTGTTCTACATATAATGTTGTAATAGTTCGGTCTTTTGGAATTATTTTTTTCTTCATTTGCTTCTCTTGTAACCTTACATGTTTTAAAATATTTTGGACAGTATTAGAAAATTGTGGGTATAGCTGCTCTTGTTGTTTGAGGTCTTGAAAGTTTTATTGCAATGAACTTGCCAGGATTTTTTCTTTTTATGAAATGCCTCACCATAAATCTTAAAATCTGCATGAGTAAAATGAAGCTGACACACCTGATATATTTTAGTTGAAACATACTGCTTAAAAATTTAACCATGACATTTTTTATACCCCATTCACTGCTTTAATAGAATGCTTTACATCAAGGTAAAGGGGTTTACCTTTGCATGATTTGTCATTTCTAAATCCTTTTGGTGAATTTTATTCATCCATTTATTACACAAATTTTTATCCCTTTGAAATGAGAAACAGCTCATGTTGTTACCATTGCTGAAATAATTTCCCATAGAATTTCGCACAGCACTTGTACACCACTTTTCTGATTAAATCACACATAAAGTTGATCATGTTTATACAAGTGAAAGCATTCAATATTTTTAAGAACAAAGCTACAGTCGGACCTCATTATAGTGGACGCCACGGGACCATCAGCAGTCGTCCATTATACGCGATTGTTCACTATAATGGGGTTTTTGAAAAACTACATTATTCTAGTGGCCATTACTCAAAATGCTGTAAGTACAGTACTGTATTATACAGTAGTACAGTCAACAATGTTAGAAATTCCAAAAATCCAGAACTCCTCAACAATATACAGTACTGATTTATGACTGCTGTAGTTGGGGGTTGATGAAACTGGTGGCAATAGATGGTGATAGGTTTGGCTGTGGATACAGTAATTGTATTTCCTTACCATTAACATACAGTGCTGTATTTATAGGCTCAGCAAACAAACGTATAACAGAGTGAAAATTAATAACTGGATTGCTGGATTAATTTCATGGGTTGGGGAGTAAGCCAAGCAGCCATAACATGGCGTACCCTTAGGAGGCTGCTCGCAGGAGAGGAGGAGGTAGGTGTAGGGGACATAGGAGAGGAAAAATTTGTAGCACCCAACGTTCTTTACCAACAACCCATCTTGGTACTAACGTGGGCTTGCACTGCTTAACTTCAGTGATCTCACAGGAACTGGGTGTGTCCAACGTACATAACTTGGCTGCACAATACCTACTGTATTTTTAGTCCTATCAACCAAAGGCCACAAGACTGTACACTACAATCCTAACATATTGTGACTTAAGGTGTGCCATTTTGGGAAAAAGATACTTTAAGAGGCATTTCTTGGAAGTCAGGGGTTTAAGGGTGCAACAGCAACTTTAACAATGTTTAACACTGCAGTGTTGACAACTTTAATAATTAAATACTGTAATTTCTTCCTTTATTCAGATTGCAAAGTCACTGATTCAACCAGCCATCCAACAATGAAAGTGCCCGTCCACTATAATGGGCATTGTTTAACATACAAAATGTTTGATGGGGCCACATGAATTGTCCACTATACACAATAATGGGGATCCACTATAACGGGTTCTTTCAGTGTGGGTGGTATAGGAACTTTGGAAGGGACTGAGGACATCGTCCACTATAGGCATATCGTCCACCATAATCGGGTGCATTATAACAAGGTTTGACTGTATTATAAATCATCCATTTGCAATTGAATGTAGCATGAGACTAAAATGACGTTGACACTAGCACTACAGTTGCACAGGGCTATTATTGATTATGTATTTTAGCAGCCTGGCTTGTTCTTCAGGTAGTGTTGCTTAGAGCCATGTTTTTTAAACGTTCTCACACATGAGCCTCTATTGGTCTGAGAAACATTTATGCCACCTCTATTGGCCTGGGAAAGCTTTATGCCACCTCTGGCATGCAATGCATCATTTACCAAAGGTTCCATGACCACCACATTAGCTATGTACTCATGACCCTCAGTTTATGAAGGTCTGACTGACAGCTTTTGATGTCTGTCATATACAAAACAAAAATGGTGTTAATGAATGTAAAAGTCAAATTATATAGCCTCTGGTTTGGCTGTAATTTCCATCAACCTGATATAATTAATTTGCATTCTTCTAAATGGGATTTCAAAATAACATAATTTAGATAAATGCTATAGCATGTACTCAGGGGTAGTTACTGAAGCACTACTTTAGTAACAACTGCAATAACTGTAACAGTACATTATGCCATTATAATCACATGGTTATTCAACAATATCTAGATAAAATATTAACACTTCTTTGAAACATATAACACAAATATACCAGTAATATGGTGTATTACAGCACATTATTCTGACGTTAGTAAAACGTTTCATTAATTACAAGAGGTTGTAAAATCTTCTTCAATAAACTCTCATCTCATTCTCAATCTACAAATATTATCTGTTAACTTTACAAAAATTATTCACCTAACAATAACCTGCCAACACTTTATTAAATAATGGTAAATGCATTATTGATACCCCATTGCCACCCCGACCACCACCTCTGTGAAGTGACTCACTAGATCGTTGACCCCATGAAAATCTCACAGAGGGCAGAAGTAGATATGATGGGAAAAACCACCATGGTGGTTGTTGGGGTATAGCCCCACTTCCACTACTAATCCTGATGGGGATGTGGTCACTTCCACAAGGGTCAGACAGAACCTCCCATTGCAAGCCTGGTGCCAACCCAGGAGAACAGATGGAGAGGTCTATGCATGAAAGACCACCAGTGGCAGTCATCACATGTGTGGGGCACCTGTGTTTAGAACAATGAGGTCATTGTGCGACACCCATTGTTCCACAAGGAGCCATCAGGGGTTGTGACTGTCCAAGCCCCATTGAAAATTATCAGCATTAAAATCACCCATAATCAGGAAGGGTCTTGGAAGCTAAGCTGTGAGGGAGTCGAGGTCAGCCTATGGGATATGGTTTACGGAAGTTTCGCCCCCGACGTTTCGCCCCCGACATTTCGCCCCCGACGCACAGTGGAGTATTTTTTAAAAAAACGGCACCAAAAGTCAAAATCAAAAATCCCCTCAAATGGTATGACTGAAATTAGTTTTACACTTTATACTGATCATTGCATCACTTTCTGCTAATAATAGGACTCTTAGAAGTCACAGTGCCCCACACTATCATTCCAAAGTTCATTGCTTTTACCCCTTTTTTTTATTTGATCTCAGAGACCCTTTTACACAGTTATTTCATTTGTGTTTTGGCTAGTTTAAAGTTAAGTTATAAAAGTAACCATTATGGATCTTAAAGCAGAAGGTATGTACTATAGAATAAAATATTGAGTTTCAGGTTTATTTTTAATATAGTTTTAAATTTTGCCATCTTCTTTGGCAGCAATTGAAACTAAATTTTATAGCTCACTTTTTAAAGTGGTGTGTTTAAGTAGGTGTTCCAGACACTGTCAAGCAAAAACTTTTGTCATATTACAATCCTTATTACTTTCACTAGCAGTTGCTGAAAAAAAGTTTTGCCCAAGTTTGCCCCTTTTTTTGAAGTATAACCTCAAAATAATGTTTTCAACAGTGTCAAATTTTCAATTGCTTGATTCTTGCCTGTATTGTCATCAGGAAAACCAAGTTCATTGAAAGATATGACAAGAAAATCACTTTATGAAATAATTAAAGACTGTCCACATAAGAATATCAACAAAAAGTTTGAATATTTGGAACAGAAGCTGATTGCAACTACTAAATGTCCTGAGAGTGAATATGGAACATTAAGGCATGCCATTAAATATTTCAAACCTGAATTTAAAACTAAGTGGGCAGCTGCTAACAGAATGGAAGAACGTTTTTTCATAAAAAATGAAGATTGGTTAAACTCTATTATTTTAGTACCTAACTGGGTAACAAAGAAATGGGGCCGTCCAAGAAAGGTCTTTGGAGAATCCAGTGAACGCAGCAAGCAGTGCAGAACACAAAGCCTTCGTGCACAGACATCTGCAGAGGAATTGACCTATGCAGCAAGAATAAGTCAACGTGAAGCTGGTAATGCTGATGTGTCCAGAATTATTAAGGATATCACTGTTACTCCAACAAGAGCTACAAAGTTTAGAAGAGTTGTGACATCTGCACAAAAGCATATTGTAAAAAAGCACACACCAATTGAGGCTCTATCAATATTTGTCGAAGCTGCTCTTACAAGACATCAATATGAAATCATTCAGGGAGCCAATGAATCCATATATCCCTGCTACTCTTTGTTGAAGAAAGCAAAAAAGGAGTGCTATCCTAAAGAGGAATCTTAAATGTCACTGAAACATGTGTTGAAATTCATCTTCAAGACCTACTTGACCATACAGCTAGAAGATTGTGCAAATATTTGGAGGAAGTCATCAATCAAATTACATAAGAAGAAAGGGAGAATTTAGAACTGTTGTCAAAATGGGGCTCTGATGGTTCACAGCAGTCACAATTTAAGCAAAAATTTCTAAATAATACAGACAGTGATGCAAATATTTTTCAGAGTTCCCTTGTTCCATTGAGACTGCTATGTAAAAGTGGTGATCAGAAAAAAGTTATATGGCAGAATGCAGTACCCTCTTCAACAAGATTTTGCCGGCCAGTTCGTATACACTTTGTGTCTGAGACAAAGGACATAACAAATGAGGAAGTGCAGCACATAGAAAATCAAATACAAAGACTGAAGACGACAGTAGCAGTAACAACTAATGATGTTCAAATCCTCATTAAACACAAATTGATGCCTACTATGGTTGATGCAAAGGTTTGTAATGCTGTGACAGGCACTACATCAACCATGAGGTGCTATATTTGTGGAAAATCCTCAAAGGACTTTAATAATTTAAGGAGTAAAATGGAAGAGGATCCAGAAGCCCTAAAATTTGGACTTTCCATCCTACATGCAAGGATCAGATTCTTTGAATATCTTTTGCATTTATCATATAAACTACCTATTAGAAAATGGCAAGCAAGAACAGCAGAAGAGAAAAGAGTTGTAGCTGCAACAAAACAGCAAATACAGCAATCTTTTAAGAAAGAAATGGGTCTTCTGGTGGACAAACCAAAAGCAGGATTTGGGAACACAAATGATGGTAATACATCAAGAAGATTTTTTGCTGATCCAGAAAAAGCTTCCCAAATCACTGGGTTAGATATAAATGTAATTAAGAGGTTTAAAGTTATTCTTGAAGCTTTATCCAGTTGTCACAATATTGATGTGAAAAAATTTGATGCCTATGCAGTGGAAACTGCAAAGCTTTATTTGAAATCGTATAGCTGGCACCCTATGACACCAACAGTTCACAAAATTTTGACACATGGTGCCACAGTAATTCAACATCCATTACTACCGATTGGGCAACTATCTGAAGAAGCTGCCGAAGCAAGAAACAAACATTTCCGTTTATACAGGCAGAACTTCACCAGAAAGTTTTCAAGAGAGGCTTGCAATAGAGACGTTTTAAACAGACTATTGCTTAGCTCTGATCCATATTTAAGCTGTTCAAGACCAAGACAACAGAAGACTAGAGTCCCATTTTCAAAAGAAGCTATAGAACATCTACTGGAAGCACCATTGCATATTACAACAGAAAGCTGCAGGGGAGAAGCAGATTAATAATGAGGAACAGGCATTGTGGCAATTCATTCAATAAGTTTTAATTTCAATCTGATATTTGCATTTTTTAATTAGATTATTAAGCAATGATTTTTGCACCTATTTTTGCTTCGGCATACATTGCAAAATCATAATTTTTTCTATCTGTTATTATATACAAAACATTAAATAATTATTCAAATCAGTATTAGATCCATTTAAGACTCATGAAAGGGAAGAAATACTTTTGGCGCCATTTTGGATGCAAATACTCCACTGTGCGACGTTTCGCCCCCAATATTTCGCCCCTGGGAACTTTTCGCCCCCGAACATTTCGCCCCCGAACATTTCGCCCCTCGGATGTTTCGCCCCTGGGAAGGTAAATGGCCGGTAAACGACGTAAACGCTAACTTAAAACGTAAAATTTACGTCTTCAAAGTCTTTTAAGTGATGTTCGTCTGCTAAATTGTACTTAAAAAAATAGCGGCAGCGTCGATGCTTAAAACTACCAACGTAAAATTTGGCGCATGCGCGTGTCGCTACCTTATGTCCAAAAACACATCGATTTGTAGGGCACTAGTGGTTTTTTAAATTTCATATCACTTTTTTTTATTAGATGGTAAAATGAATTTCCAGATATTTAGGCTATGCCTTTCAGAAAGTCTATTAAATTTCTACCATTGATGTCCTCCACAATGCGTAGCATTCTTGCCAAAATTTCTGAATTTTCACCTAACCTATTCCTTAAAACACTCAGAAAAAGGTCCGAACGAACAATGCTGTTTTTCTAGGTAAAAACGGAATAACAAAAAAAAACCCGACCAAAATAAGGTAAAAATCAAGGGCTGGCATTGACTCAAGGGTCAGTTGGCACTAGCCCTTGATTTTTACCTTACCTAAAACGGAATAACAAAAAATAACAAAAAGACGTCCATATGCCCTCCCAGGGGCGAAATGTTAGGGGGGGGGGGGGAACGTCCGAGGGGCAAAATGTGTGGGGGCGAAAAGTACCCAGGGGCAAAATGTCGGGGGTGAACGTTCCGGATCGTCCGGCGAACGTCCTGGATATCAATCCCACATGGCATGTTGAAGGAACATAGAGTGGTGGGCACATCCAGTTGCCATGAGACCACCACTGTCTGCAGAGGCGTCTGCAAAGCCACTGGCAAATGCATACACCCATTCCAGATAAGGATAGCCACCCCCCACAGGGTGGCTTCATTGCTGCTGGGTGTCTGCATATGTGGTGTACCCCCATAACAAAATGGAGGTATCACTATGACACAGATGGGGTTGTGCCATGAGATCAGCATTGTGATCACATCCCTCTTGTGGGAAAACCCCTCAACAGTTTCATTGTAGGAGATTTACCATGACATGGGCTTAGGATGCTTATTTCTATTCTTCCCTTTTCTCCATCCCACTGCAGAAAAGGAAGGAGTCCCTACAATTCGGTCATCCTCTTCCATCTCAAAGTAGGAATCCCCATCAAGCCCCAGTTGGGGCATGTTGCCAACGAGTGCATTCTGCCATTGGTCAGAGCCTGGGTGGATGTACCAAGGACAAGCGCCCCACTGTGGGAGTAGGGATGTCTCTAGTCTCTTTCCTCCTGCCTCACCCACCATCCTCTCCATAGCTGGCTGCACTGAGCCAGGGAGGGAGGTCTTCAAGGGAGATGGCTCTATGGAGAAGCATCTATGGCCTCCAAAGAGGCTGGCACTGCCATTATTGGCCAGAGGCGGTGGTGAAGCCTGAATAAGCCATGTAAATGGGGTTGGGGGTCCGTCTGACAGCCAATGCTAGCACAGACTGGCACCCCATGAACCCCATAGGGCTGAGTAGGCAACAAACAGATGAGAAGGGGGAGTTGAGGTAGTGTGTCCATCTGGGTGTAGACAGATAGCACAGCAGCTGCATAGGACATTCCATGACTGGAGGTCCCTGGCAAGGCTAGCAGCCACCACACATCCTGAAAGTGGATACCCTCCTGGACATGTAACTGCTGGATTGTGCATTCCTGCATCCACGTGAGGCAATCCCAAGAAGAGGTGGGGTGGGGTGGTTGCCCTTCAGTTTATGCCAAAAGGTGCAGTCTTACATGACTCAGGGGAGTGGTCTCCCTGCTTACAAGTACCACACATGGCCTTGACAGAACAAGAATTCTGGCCATGGCCATATCACTGGCATTTGAAGCACTGAAGTGGGCTCAGTATGAATGGATGTACATGCAAGCAGAGGTACCAGCCATGATGTATTTCAGCACATTTGGCCTACCAAAGGTCAGCACTAATGTGTCAGAGGGGCGGGATTCTCCATCTCATCGAACCGAGGTGTGGTGGCTCTCCACACACTCTGGTCCTTGAGATCCTCTGCAATTTTCTCCTCTGACTCCCCATGTAGGTCGGGACACTGCAGGGAAGTCAGCGAGCTTCCACATTTTCAGTGGTGCCTCCACCTACAAGGTGCCATTGTGCAGTTTCTTGACCAAAGTCATGTCACCGGCAATGCCCCTTGATGGCTTTGGCAATAAGGAAGGCGACGCCTTCCCCAAAGCAACTCCTATACCATTTCCCACCTATGTCAGAGTGGATTACTCCTCTTCTCCCTCTGAATGGAAATAGGGCGATATATTGGTTGTAGTTTTTCTGCAACCAGTTGCAGCCCTCGGTCAAGAGTTCGTTGGGGAATGCTGCCTACGCCAGGGGGCATGCTCCAACACCTGGAAATTTTGGCTCATCTACCCTTTGCAAAGTAGAGAGGGTTCTTTACATGCAAGTGACATCATACACCCACATGGGACCTTTGTTTTACTTCTCATCTGAAAGAAGGCACACTTGTGGCCTCTCTCTCTCACCCAAAAGAAGCCGACCCACCTTGGTCCAGGATCAAACCTAGAACTACTGATGCAGTTGCCAAGCATGCTAACATCTATGCCACGGTGGTGGGTCACTGAAATCATAAAGCAGCTAGAAGAGAAATTAGTTCTTCTAAACAACAAAAAGAAAATTCGGAAAGAATTGGATGCAGCATTGGAGCCACATGTCTGAGAAGAAAATATTGAAAAGGAATTCAAATCAGCACTACATTATCAAGACCTAATTGACACTACAATGTAAAGATGGAACTGTTTTAAAAACTAGTAAAGAAAAATGAGGCACTCCCAGGCCAGTAGAAACTTTAAATTCAAGTTTCGGACAAATGAATGTAAATGTAAAGCCTAGTTCCCTGGCACGCGACACCAACGAGAATAGCGCTTGAGCAGACAGTATAATTATGACGTAAACCACAGGCGCTAACAGAAATTCTAGATAAATGCTAGATGTCGCTGGATGGTGTAGACGTGTCTTCTCTCCTCTCCACGCTTCGTGGAGAGGTCGATGTTATGACGATTGCGGTTTCCACGATTTTTTCAAAGGTCTGTTTATTACAAGATAGTGCTGCTATTTCCTTTGGATCAAAAGATCTTGATGATATACAACTTAACTGTGCGGTTCTCAAATCTTCTCTTGCTTCGCTTCGTAGTATCTCTGTTATTGATAAAAATAGTGGTCAATCTGAAAAGTTGCCACGTGGTGACAGCCATTTTGGTAATCACAGTATGCCGGATATTAGTTTATTCGCCTTAGCTCAGTCGGCTCTGGTGGAGAATTTCATGCTACTCAAGCAGGATTTTCAGGATAAGTTCAACAATATTTCTTCTGCTATTGGTGCTTTTCGTACCCCATCTTCGTCTTCAGAATCAGTAAGTTCTTGTGAACATGAGTTAAATCGTACCCAGTGGGCTGTTTTGCCACCCACGGCGTCAGCTTCTAGGAAAGTCAGACTTAGAAAGAAGAAACCCGATTCGCGGAAAACTGTGCCTCATCCTCAGTCCCATTCTCCTGTGGTTGAAATTCCTTCACCTGTATCTGTGCAACATTCTGATCCTTTGCGCACATATGCTCAAGTCGTCTCAAGGCACTCCATGGAGTCTTCAGACCCTCGTCCTCCCTCTGCTAGCCGTGGTGGCCCTCCTATGCCAAGGGCCAGACCCCCAGCTGTGCGTGGGTCATCCCAGGTGTCTCAGGTACCTTTGGCAAACTCTGTTGCCTTTAACACGGAGTGTGTGGTTTTGAATAATGTAGCTCCGGACGCTCCTTTAAGTCCGCTAGTTGATGCTTTGGTGCAGACGGGTCTCCAAGTAATTGAGTGTGGAAGGTGGACGCTCCGAGATGGTCGTACATCTCGGGGGATTTTTGTTCGCATTGCTAAGGTTGAAGGTAAGGATTTTCTCGATCCGTCCTTCTGGCCTGATGGTGTGTATGTGCGATCTTTCAGGGGTCCGAATCCCCCTCTTTTGGATCCAGTAAAGCCTAGGATTGACTCATTGCTACATGGATGACGCCATGTTTTTTCTTCTGCCACCATTTCCACACAGGCTGGGTGTTCTATTCTTCTCTGCAATGTGCGTTCTCTTCTTCCAAAGTTGGATCTCATTGAAGCTCTCATCGCAGATGTGCATCCTGACATTCTTATTTTAACTGAGTCTTGGCTTTCTCCATCCATAGAAGATTCTCTACTGGCCATCTCAGGGTACCTGCTTTTTCGTAGCGATCGATTGACGAGAGGTGGTGGTGTCGCAGTGTATGCTTCTATCAATGTCTGTCCAGTTGCTCTGAGTGCAGAATCTGTACATCATGCCCAGGTTTTGCATCTGAAGTTCTTCCTGCATGCCCGTGAGTGGAGGCTGTTAGCAGTGTATTCTCCACCTCGGGTTTCCCTTCACCCTTTTCTATCCTTTGTAACTGACAATGCAGATTTTAAGTACCCTTATATTGTTTCTGGGGACTTTAACTGTGATTTTTCACATTGTTCTACTACTTCTCTAAACCTCTTGGAATTTCTATCTTTCTTTTCTCTTACCCCTTCTGTTCACTTTCCTACTCGGGTTATGCGTTTTTCTTCTTCTTCACTTGATCAGATTTTTGTTAATCCACAAGCATTGCATCCACATGTTTCCTGCTTTCAGGATTACCGGCTTGATCACATGATCTTGCTCCTCCACTTTAATGTAGAGGGGAAAGTGTTTTCCCACTCCCAATCTGAGGCACGGAGGACTTTAAATTACCGTAAGGTAGATCCCTGTCTTTTGAATTTGGGCCTTGGTTCCTTAAATACTCCTGAATTTTGGGATAACTTGGATCCTTGTTATCTAACTTCTATGTTTGTTGATAAATGTCAATCTGTGTTGTCACTCGTTTGTCCTCCTCTCCCATGTTCTCGTATCCCGAGTGCAAAGAGATGGTGGACACCTTTTCTTTCCTTGCTTCGAAGGAGGTGCGGCAGCATTCATTGGAAGTGGAAAACCTGCGGGGATCCTCTTTCACGCACACTCTTTGTTTACCATCGGCGGGTTTTTAAGCGAGCTATTAGGGCCGCTAGGGGCGTTTCCCTTTCTACTAACTTTTCTGTTAGGTCTCTCTGGGCTTTAGTTCGTAATGTTTCTATGCCTGCTGTTCAGGTTCCTCTTGATGTCTCTGTTGGTGTTATTGATCTCATGGTTAATCCTTTGGGTCTCCCTTCTCCAGACACTGCCTGTTATTCTCTTATTTCCCTTCACGGAAGTTCCCCTCCCATCCTATTATTATCCTCTTTAGTAGTGTATATTTCTAAGCTAAAACTCTGCTCTTCATTGGTCCCTGATGGCATTCCTTCTGTTATTGTCAAAGCCTTTGACACCCATAGCCTTACTTTCCTTCTTCACATCTTTAATTCTTGTATGCTCCATGGTATTTTCCCTCCTATTTGGCGTGAAGCTTTCATTGTCCCGATTCACAAAAAGGGGTCCTTGTCCGACCCAAAAAACTATCGCCCAATAGCCATACTCTCGCCTTTGGCCCAGGTCTTAGAGAGGTGGCTGTACGATTTGGTTCGCGATGAGGTACTTGCGGCTATTCCACGTACTCAGTTCAGCTCGAGGCCAAACTGTTCTGTCTCTTCTGTTTTATTCATTATTTTGTCCAAGGTAAGTACTGCACTTTCTGCGGGCAACTGCTATCTCCTTTTGCAGACTGATGTGTCCAGGGCTTTTGACACTGTTAACCACACCTCTCTTCTCGAGATCCTTCATAGGGTAATTTCTAATCCCTATATTCTCAACCTCTTGAAATCCTATCTGTTTAATAGACGTGTAAGCACTAAGTCCTCTGTTTATTCCAGGCAGCTGGAGAGGGGGGTTCCTCAGGGTTCTGTTCTTGGGCCCATTTTATTTAATCTTGTTACCTCTACTCTACCATCGCTCTGCCCTGGTTGGGATCTTCTGTCGTTTGCCGACGATAATTATTATGGTTTAGAGCTCATTTTCCCCTTCCTTCTGGAATTGCAACAAAAAATTGATCTCCTCTTGTCTTCCCTTTCGAGGTGGTATAGCTCTCTTTCCATGCATCTAAATACAGAAAAGACTAACATAATTCTCTTTTCACTCAAGCATCCACTTTCTCTTCCTTCAAATTTTTCTAAGTCTCTCCGACTTCTGGGAGTCATTTTTGATTCTTGTCTAACCTTTCTTCAGTATAGAGACTACTTAAAAACCTGACTCAACTCTTATCTTTATTTATTTAAACGCTTGAAGCCTGTTGTTGGTACTCGGAACTTAGTACTACTTTTTAAGGTCAAGGTTGCTGCCCTTCTTCGTTTTGCTGCTCCGTTCTTGGCTGGTCTCACCAAGGCTCATCTTAAACCTCTTCATCTCTTGTACAACCGAATTTTGAGAACTATCTTCACTCTTCCTCCCTGGGTGAGTGTTCGCCTTCGGGGGAAAAAATATGGGATTTTTCCCTTGTCCCTTTTCTTGTTGTATTGTCAGCTCATCGAGGTCTCTCGTGCCTTAAAAAACGTGAATCACCCCTTTCACTCAATTTCTGTTTATTTTGCCTCTGATGTGTCAACTCGCCGAGTTCGTAGGTTTCTGTTTGCTCCTTCCTCTCCGTTCTCAGACATAAGGGGTAGGCTTTTTCCCTACGCGGTTTTCAAAATGTGGAACGACTTACCATATGATATTCGATCTAGTGTATTTCAGTGTTCCTCTCTGTCATGTATATATAATTGTAGGCATTTCAATTTCAAGTTACATAAATTCTTTTTATCTCGTGATTGAACTCGCCATGATTTTTGTACAGGTTTTGTATGTTGAAAAAAAAAAAAAAAAAAAAAAAAAATTGTGCCTGGTTTGATTCCCTGGCATGAGCGAATTCATGTCAGCGATTAATAGTTTTCAATATGAACGTTTGGTGGCGCCAAAACCAAAAAAATAAATAAACCAATGAAAAGTAAACAGAAGACTATTTAAAAATTCACACAGCCAATCAAATTTGAGCGACGCATTCCATCAACAAATGCAGTTAACTAACTCTCAACTCCACTTCACCGTTGATTTCGTGCTTACTTTACAGAATGGTAGTGTAACTACGTCATCAGTTTATGTGGGTTGTCGTCTGCTAGAGTGCTATTCTCGTCGGTGTCGCGTGCCAGGGAACCAGGCTTAAGACTGCCAAACCTGTAGATTAAGAAATTTGATAGGGATATCTGCAAGTCGGCAGGGTTTTGGGACAAATTTCGGTCTTCTATCCATGACAGCAATGGACTCTCAAACATTGAAAAATTTAATTGCAAAGCTCATTTCCAAAAAATTGGGACAGTGTGTAATATTACCAAATAAAAAAAATGGATGATGTAATAAAACCTTCTGGCAAAAATTAAATAGAAGATACGTTTCATCATCATCATCATACCCTTATCCCACCTGTGGCAGGGTCGAGTCTGCAGGTTCTAGCTCTCCACACCTGTCTATCTTCCACTTGGTCCCCATTCACCCACACACTTCCAATAAACCTGCATTCCTGGTATACACCTAATGAGCTCCTCTTCCCCTATTCTCATTATGTGACCATACCACCTCAGCCTATTCTCCCCCATCTTTTGAGTGATGTCCACCACCCCCAGACTACCTCTAATATACAGTATGCATTCCTAATTCTATCAGCTCTCGACATGCTCATGTACCGCAGTATATGGATCTTGGCTACTTGCATTCTATTTACACAGCTCATCCTCACTGGCCAGCACTCTGATCCATAGAGCATAGCTGACCTAACCTCTGTCCTGTAGAACTTCCTTTTCAACTTGATTGGGACCCTCCTATCACACAAGACTCTGCTTGTCTGTCTCCATTTCAGCCACCTCCATTGATTTTATTGGTCACGTACCAGTCTATCTCTCCATTGCTTTGGAACATTGATCCTAAGTGCTTTACCTCTTGCACCTTTTTCACCTGTTTGCCCATTGAATGTACGTCACCATTATTTCCCTGACCTTCCCAATTGAAAACTAAATACTCTGTATTTTTCATGTTTATCTTTAGTCATCCCTTTTCCATTGCTCGTCTAACACCCTTCTTTACCTGTTCAAATGCCAAGAACTGTGGAGCCCATTCTCCTACTCCAGTCAGCAGTTTGTCCATAACCAGGATGAAAAGGTATGGACAAAGTTTGGAACCTTGGTGCACTCCAACTTTCACTGGAAAACCCCCAGTGTTTCTCCAAGGTGTCCTTACCCTGGCTATGGAGCCATCATACATATCTTGGATTATTCAGATAAGCCCTTCTTCTATTCCCCTTTCTTGTAATACTTCCCAAACTACCTGTCACTGAACACTGTCTAAGGTCTTCTCCAGGTCAATAAAGATGGCACGGAGGTCTTTCTTAGCTGCCTTATACTTTTCTCCCATCTGCCTCAGGATGAAGATTGGCTCCACCATCGACCTACCTGGCATAAACCCAAACTGATTCCCATGGACACTAGGTCTAACCTGAAGGCGACGTTCTATTACTCTCTCCCAGAGCTTCATGGAGTGGCTCATTAGCTTTATACCTATATAGTTACCACAATCTTGGACATCCCCTCTGTCCTTGAAGAGTGGTACTATCCAACTCTCCTGCCATTCGGATGGCATTTTATCTCTGCTAGCTATCCTACTGAAAATGTTCCCTAGCCATCTGGTACCTGTCCTCCCTAGACTGTGCCACACTTGAATAGGGATACCATCTGGGCCTACAGGTTTTTGGCCTTTCATCTTCCTGACTGCCTGGCTGCTTCCTCCTGTTACACTCTCCACAACCCCTGCTGATGCAGGACAGGTGGAGACGTCCTCATCTCCCCCCATGCATTCAATAGGCTTTGGAAGTACTCCTCTCACCTCCTCTTTACCCACAGTGGGAAAAGCAGGATCCTACCCTCACTATCCTTCACTGTTATGGCCCAGGGTATATCTGTAGCTGCCCTATCTCTAGCCTTGGTGAGTTTGAAAACTTCTTAAATAGAAGATATGCTTCTGAAATGGAATACAGTAATACCCCGCTTTACTTGACCCCGTAATGCATGGTTTCACTATAACGCAATCTCTATGGTCACGGGAATCCCCACTTCCTCTGAACATTCTGTTTAAAGAATTGGGAATTGTATTTTTCCATAAAAAATAATTAATAGTATGTATTGTATAAAGTGTTCTTAGAATTAAAGTGATTGATTAGAATGATTCGTATTTTTTTGCATTAAATTTTGACTATGTTTAATCATAAACCTCGATATACGCAAATTTCAGTTAATGCGATTTTTTCCAGAACATATCCCTCGCGTAAAGCGGCATATTACTGTAGTTATAATGTGTGCACCAAACAATTTTGTATCATGGCCAGGACGTTGATTTCCAGTGTGTTTTTCATTATCATCATACCCTCATCCCACCTGTGGTGGGGTCAGGTCTGTTGGTTCTAAACCTTTCACTCCTGTCTATCTCCCACCAGGTCCCTGTCCCCAACACACTTCCATGTCCTTAATGACAACCTGTTCCCACATCTACTTTGGTCTCCCCTTGCATGCCCTTTGGGTATGCATAAAAATGCACAAGTGTGTCTCAAATAGTGAAAAGTTGAACCAGTCACAACCTTATGGTTATTATGGAACCATAAGTCATCTTAACTTCAGTTTGCAACAAGGAATATTTTAGCCATGTTAATAGATCATAAAGGCACAAAATCCTATGTTCTGAGAATAGTCTCTAACATTTTTGACCCAATGGGAATTCTAGCTTCGTTTTTTATTAGAAAGAAAATTTTATTCCAAAGCATATTTTGATTCAGCTCTCTCTCTCACAGGGCAGAGTGATACTATTGTAGCAAGAGTTAATTCACTAGCTCGTGTTTCATAGGCTTAAGCCATTTGTTCCCATCTACAAAACAGTTGTCATTTTGTGTGCTAAGGTTCTGTCTTATCCACTACTCTGCCCCTTTCATGGGGGTTGCCTCTGTCACACCTCTCTTCCTTGTGGGTCACAATTCAGTTTTGTGGGATATATTTAGGGGCCCTTGGGTGACTCATCTCGCTCCCTATTGACAGAAGTAAGGGGTGCTTCCATTTCATGAGTATCTCTGGTTTTGTAATATCATAAATCTTGAGGCTGCACTCCAGAGCTATCATCCCTGTCATTTTGCTGTTCAGGACTTTCAATCATTGGTGGATGTCAGGTGGGTGTATCACTTCCTACTTCCTTCTCTTTCACCTAGGACCATCAGACGTTGTTTTTTTCCAGTGATCTGCTATCTTCTTTGGAATGCCCTCTGATATGAAGTATGTCACGTGTGTTTTCATGTTCTGACCTGCACTGTACGACCAAGTCTCATTATTTAAGAGGAGAGTTTACCTGTAGCTGCTGGTGTTTTAGGGCCCTTCAACTACAACGTCATTAGAGCCCCATCCACAGCATAGTTCTAATACACAGACTGCACAGATACTACACTACTGGAACGATTTTTGGGTATTAGCAGTACTCAGTTTTCCCAAGTGGCCACCCATGTAAGTACTAGCTGGGGTTGTGCTGCTTAACTTCAGTGATGAGACAAGAACTGGGGTGTTCAATGAAATTTGCTGCTCCCTGTAGAGCTGTTAATTGATGGTGCTCTTCAAAGACTGCTGCATGCTGATGCGACCTGACACTAGCTCACATGAGAGCACAGTACTGGTTGATAAGAGCTAGACAGTTGGTTAAACAAAGAATAAAGGCCGCCTCACATCAAAACAATCACAGTCACAGCAGAATTTTCACCACAGGAACATGTGCAAAACAGGAGCACGTGCTGTGATGCACACAAACACGTCACTTTAGTTTTTTTCTGCAGCTCAGAAATGTATTCATCTGATGAAGAAGAAGCACTTTCATTTCTTGTTTTAGAAGTTCAGGAGAATTCAAGGTTTGTTTTCCTTTTTTAGGAAAAAAGAGAAAAATGGGTCTATGAAATTAATTTGGAACGTTTGGACTTTGGGGAGTTCCATACACTAATGCCTCAATTATGGGAAGATGAGAAACGTTTTCATCTGCATGTTGGAATGTCTATTGAGAATTTCGTAGAATTGTTAAATGTTATAAAAGAAGATTTTGCAAAAATAGATACAAATTGCTGTGAAGCTATATCAGCAGAACACGACTTCAAATTACACTATGGTAAAAAAAAACAAATAAACAATTTGCTTTATTTTTAATTTAAATTGTATCAGGGAATATTAACACACTGTAAACGCCAAACAAAAATAAAAGGTTTATCAAGGAATTTGCTACTTATGAGGATTTAACATTTTCAAAAAAACTTTGGAATGCTAATATTTTCATCTGGCAGATTTGAAACCAACAATTCATTAATGTTTTGTGATGCAGGCTCAAAAATACTAGTCACAAAACTCTCACAACCTAAAGAATGAATGGAGTCCTGGTTTTGGTGAGGTGAGGTCTGTGACGTTGTACCATAATAATTTTTGCAATCTCCATTTTTGTTATGGCCTGGCGTTCTTTTTTTGTTAATTTTTTGATGGTTATTGAATGAGCTATTCAGGCATTTCAATTTTGTCATCCTCACGTCTCCTTTTATTTTCAAAATATGTAATTAGGCTGTTTACAAATGAAGGAAATTCCCTTTTAGTTTTCCTTTTATTTGCTGATGAAATGGTTGATGTCGAAGGGATGGATTCATTAGTAGGATTTGGTGCTGGTGTTGAACTTGCTCCAAAATCAGTGACATCTGAATCCTCATGAATG
>JAAFCE010007982.1:0-16104 GCA_013389805.1 Trigoniulus corallinus
CGCCAGAGATGCCCCGAGTGCGCCTTCCTTCGGACGCCAGAGATGCCTCGAGTGCGCCTTCCTTCGGACGAGAAGTAAAACCGAAGTCCCGTGTGGTTTACGATGGCATTTGCACGTTCCAAAATCCCTCTCTGCTTTGCAACTGGTAGAATGAGGTGCAGAAGCTCTCCCCCTGGCGTCGGTGTTATTCTCCAACGAATAGTAGACCGACGATAAATAAGCATAGGGGTTTCAGCTTTGGTCGGCAACCGGCTGCGGGAAAACACTGTCCAATATATCGTCCTTGTGTCCATTCAGAGGGGCTAGATGGGTACCCGACCCTGCCGTAGCCGGGAAAAGGTTAGGAGTTGTTATTGTGTATGGAAAGCCATGCATGACTTTATAAGAAGATTGTTTTCTTTTCTTTTTTTCCAAAGAAAATGTCAAGTTTGTGCAGTCTGTGACATGTGTCCATTGTGTCAAGCATGGAAAGGTGACTTTGGACTTTTTTTTGACAACACTTATGCTTTTGGACAAAATGATTCTCCATCACAAATCCCATTATGTGACAATTTTGAAGAAGGACAAAAAATTTCCATGCGCTTGCAATTCATTTTAATTATTTTATCATTTGTCATAACTTGCTTGCATTATTATCATTATTTCGTGATTTTATTTTTCTTCCTATTATTATTTTTTCGACTATTTTATATTTATATAATAAGATGCCGACATCTTATAGACCAGGAGACATGTTTGTCATTAATTTTTCCCAAGATTAAAAAAAATTAGACAATCTCTTTTCAATTTTTTTTATATTAAATAATTGTTTGGGACAGAGCATCTTCGTATTTATTATGTGTTTTATCTTCTAAATACGTGTCTAACAATGATCTCCATTTTAACCTATGAACTCATTTGCAAAAGTTGTCCCTGCACCAAACCCTCCTCTTCCTTCTCCTCTGTTCTTAATGATTCAGTGGTGGTGGATGGGGTGGGGTGTAACGTGTGCGCTGCAGCCGTTTTATAATAGGTGATTTTTGGAGGAAGAAGAGGGGGAGGGGTGTGTGAACGATACGGGCGATAGGACAATTCCCTCTCCTTATAGGACAAGTCAATGAATATATATCTCTATTATCTAAATGCTTGTTATATTCTATACGAGTATTACAGTTGATGTACGGGAAGGAAATGTCCCGAGTGGGGATAGTCTTTGCAGATAGGTTTGGGGGGGGGGCCTAGAATCATAGAGAAAGGGATGAGGAGGAAAGGGGTCGTTCAACGAAGACGTTATAAATCGCATGGATTATACAAAGGTTATCTAGCAACGTTTTATTTGCTGTCAACTTAGTTCAGTATGTGATTTTGTTTTGGTTTTTCAATGCGATAACTTGCTTTTTGATTCGTACTGGAAAATTGGATCTCTAATTACTAGAATTGGGCTAAGGGGTGTGGAGCTGTGTGGATGGGGGAGGTTGCTGATGGAGTTTTGTGGTGGGGTAGTGGTAGAAATGATGGAGCTACAGTTGTTGTTGCTACTGCTGCTCTGAATTGGGATGGAGAGGAGAAGGCGAAGGCTCTGTACGCGAACACGAGAGGTGAAGGCAAGAAAACTGAAAAGGGACAAGGGAGTGAGGTGGGGAGAGGAGAGGGGGGGGGATAAAAATGAATGAAATATTTGCTTTCATATCGCCTTGTGTAGTATTGACTTTGTGTTGACCATTATCTATCTACATTATGCATTTTTCCTCTTCCGTCCACAAATAAAATAGAGGCGTGCGTGTATCGAGTTGAATGGGAAGTATGGCAGGTCATGTTGGGAGGAGCTGTAGGATTTTTTTTCTCCCTCCTCACCGTCCTTAGTTAAGTCGGACGGGTCTGTTGACAGCTAGTGACCAAATTTTGATGGGAAGGGCAGTCTGTTCATATTGAAATGTTAGATAGAAAGCTGGCCAACACAATGCAAAGGGGTGTGAATGTGAGGGGTGGTTTCCACATAAAAATAACCACGATTGGAGCGAAATTAATGATCTTTTCAGAATAAAAGGAAATTATATTTATGATGAATCGAAATCGGTGATCGTTTATTTTTGGGATGTAAGTTTTACATTACTACCGCGCTCGTGTTGATTGATATTTTCGAGGGGCACAAAAACTCCTTTACGAGAGAGAGAGAAAGAGAGGTGCGCATTTTCTGCTCTCCCCTCATCGTTCATTTTTATTCAAAAAACGTCCTCTCTCTTTTTTTAATCAATTTGCCGTATTTGATTACCGCATGGCCCCTAAGTAAAGGTTATTTTGTACGATGCCTAGTGCCACGGTACTGAATTTCATGGAGAACTGCTTAGTAGTGGTAAATGCTAATAAATTTTTGATTTCGAGAATGAATTGTAGTGGTGTGTTTCTTACTTCCGGCTGTTTTCTTTTCTGCTTTCAATCTGTGTATATTGTTGCCCTTTGTAACCTAGTATTAATACTTTGAGAAAACAAGTAAAGCAAATAAGGTGTCTATTGATTGGTCATCATTTATGCTTGTAGTAATTTAACATATGTTCCAATATTGCTTTTTAAAGGGGGGAAATCAAATAGGACTATGGTCACTAATTCTTACTAGATTAGCACCCTAATCTGCGAAGTGTGTCTCATCTTAGTATTAAATTTCACTTTTATTCAAACTGCCTTCAAACTTTTTTGTGTGTATAATGTTATCACATGCGATTGGCCCTTATATATGCTCGAAACGGGACATTAGAAAGCGTAATTCTAACCGGAAGCAGATTGTTTACCCAGATTTTGTAGTCCTATTTCACATCAAAAATTGCTTTTGCCCTTATCCATTTTGTATAAGAGAAATCGGCAAAGTTGGATATTTGCCGAGTTTGATGCTGACCAGCTTCGGTGGGGCAGATAACTGCATCAGTAGGTCTAGGTTCGATACTGGACAGAGGTGGGTTGCATCTTTCGGGCGATACAATAGAGTCCCTGAGTGCGCCTTGTTTCGGATGAGAAGTAAAACCGAGATCCCGTGTGGTGTATGATGGCATTTGAACGTAAAAAGAACTCTCTCTACTACGCTATGGGTAGATGAGACATTCCCCGGTGTAGAAACTTGCCTCCTGGCGCTGGTGGAATGCCCCAACGATAAATAACCATAGGGGATGCAGCTTTGGTCGGCAACCTGCTGTGGAGAAACATTATCCAATATATCGCTTGTGTCCATTCACAGGGGAAAATGGGTACCCGACCCTGCCATAGGCAAGGTCGACCCTGCCCGACCCTGTCATTGCCGAATATGATGCAGTTCGTCAACATTTCTATTTTTTCGCCAATGACAGGGTCGGATACCCTGTCTAGTTAGTACTGGAGGCAACGGGCGGGTCGTTTCGCAGCCGGCACTGTCCAAATCCCGAAAGCCCTAGTTATTTAGCGTTAGCAGAACTTCCTTCTATGGAACGTTTCTTTTACCAACGTCAAAGGGGAGGGTGCACCAGTTCCTCACACTGGATTATGACTTTACTTCTCACCTGGCTAAAGGTGCACTTGAGGGTATCCTTGTACGGCAAAGCCATCCACTTCGTCCATAGCTTCCTAATAGTTGAGCCCCAAGATAGTGATACAATTTATTGAGTATAACTTTGATGTGAGACTTTATCTCTTTTAATGACTTGGAGCGGAAATAAATATTCCCCCTGCTTACCCTCGTTCTGTGGGCTTCAGGATTCTATGAACACTGGGGTGTATACTTAGACCTGTCAGAAGGGTTGAACTTGGCCCACAAGGCGTACTGGTCGTTGTCCAAGTGCAACTACTACTTAGATTTATAAATCATCATGATACTCTTATCCCACCTGCGGCAAGGTAAGGTCTGCGGGTTCTGGCTTTTCACCCCCGCCTAATTCTCACTATGTCCCCATTCATCGTATACACAACCATATCCTTTTGTACAACCATCTCCCATGTGTACTTTGGTCTTCCCCTGCCATTAGCGCTTCCATTAATCTGCATCGCCGTAATGGGATGCTACCCCTAACACACTCATCCCTAATTCAGTTTGCTCTCCAGACTCCGCCCCTGTTCCGCAGCAATCGTATTTCAGCTACTCTCATTCTGTTGTCATACCGGTAGCTTTTTTGCACTGCTCAGCACTCCGATCCCTGCAGCATAGCGATCCTAACCACTGTCCTGGGATCCTCCGATCACACAGGACTCCACTTTCCTGTCTGCACTTCATCCACCCTAAATTGATCCAATGGGTGATAACATCTCAATCTATTTCTCTACTTGGTTTTATATATAAAAAAAGCATTATAATGTCTTATTAATTGTTTTTTTATCTGCGGTCCTTTTATGCACCTTTATTACGGGGCTAAAGTTTTGTCTAGTCTAACCTTACCTGCAAATGTATGCTCAAGGTGGTAGTTGTGATGAGATACAGGCGATTAGGTGGTCGCCGAGGTCCGTAATGTGATTAAGGGGTCACTGTAATTATAGGTGTCGCACAATCAATCACCTTGGATCGGCCCCCGTCTAAGATGGTTCCTGTCCATGTTGCTTGCAGACTAGAAATTACAACTGGGTGCTGAATGGGCTAGTGTGCGTGATGCTTTCTTTATTTTGATTTTCTTTTCTGAAGGGGGTATTACTCATAATCCTCGTCCTCGATAACGTGAGATCTTTGTCACAACATGAAAGGCAAAATAGGAGAAGGAAATCCCTTCACTTTCCAGATTTTAGGAGCCGACCATACTTGACTTAACAAATGACCGCGTCAATATGATATTATGACATGTGCATGTGTGTATTTATCAGGAGCATTATGTTTAATAATTCCCTCTTGAAGATGGCACGCAATCCAAAAATCCCATGGAAACATAATGTCTATGACCTTAATATAGTGCGCCGTCTATTTATCTGTACGAGAGTGAGCGATGTGGACGTATAATAATCGGGCACCAATGACTGACTGCCCATGTTTGTTATGTAGTTGTGTGTGTGTCTATGATAAATGACCTCTTAGGTTCATATTATAAGGAACCGAGAGAGAAGCTTTCGCAGATATTGAATGTATCTAATCTAACTTTGTGTAAAAGGATCTAAAAAAAATTGACCATCCATTAAGCAACAGATAACTTCCGATTTGAGATGGATGGAGAGAAATTAAGACCCTCTATCACTTTAATGGTTCGCATGGTAGATCGTATTAAAGTATGATAACCAACACCAGATTGGATGTCAAGTGAATTTTCACTTCTGCCTGGCCTACTTTCATAAAATGTTTAAGGCAATTTTACTCAGGTTTTTTTTTGTTCACTTCTGAAGTCGTTTCCGGTATGTTTCTTAGTCATCTTGTGATCTTTTAAAAATGTTTAAAGGCAGTAGGACGTAGATTTCTTCGCCCTGTACCTCTAAATGGCATCTAAAAGTTGTGCGTGTGAATGAAGCAGCTAAATGAGCATTAGTGATAGTTAGTGACAAGTTAACGACATTTTTAGAAAGTAAATTAGATTAATAACTTTTCTAAAAGATAGTTTGAAAATGTTATTCGAGTTCATGCGTGTGTTTCCAAGTGAACCTCTCTAAGGTGGAATTGCCCTGAATGAGCTCATGCGATGAAATGAAGGATATCGAGAAACTAACGGGATCCTATCCAACATCAAGGACGGATCAGGCGGGAGCACTTCAATAAACGTGCGCCCCCAATATTTGAAAACATTCAGAATCCCTTAGTATAAATCTAGTTAGCAGTTACCATAGGTCCTCTACTGCCTCTTAGACAATGTCCTGTTTTCAGTGGTTTATCGATAAACTGCAGATTGTACTGGCAGTATAGTGCGGCCAAGTTGCGTTGGACACACCAGTTCTCGTGAGGGTAGTGAACCTTGGGTGCTGCAAATTTCCCCTCTCCTACATCCTTTACACCAGGGGTGGCCAACTTTTGTGTACATAAGATCTACTTTTTATCTCAAAAATGTGTCGCTATCGACTTGTTGTTAAAGTGGGGAGGGGAGGTCGATACTGGACCCACCTTGGTCCAGTATCGAACCTAGAACCACTGACGCAGACCTAGAAACACTGAGCCACTACGTCACCGAGGCGGGTCTCAAGTCAACACATCGACCAAAATTGGCTTCGCGATCGACTTGTTCGCCACCCCTGCTTTACACCTACCACCTCCTCACCCGCGAGCAGCCTCCTAAGGGTTCGGCCTGTTATGGCTGCTTGGCTTACTCCCCAACGTAACATAGTATAGAAATAGGAATAGGAAATGCAAATGCCTCATCAGTTGTAAAGTTGAATCATGCATCAGTTAAAATATGCGCCCCATTGAGGCACTGAGGAAGGAGCAACAGAGCACTATACCCTGCCATAGGAGAGCAAAAGGGTGAGTGGTGCTTATGATAGTGTGATGATGGACAGTCAGAAAAGTTGTGGCCATAGTGCGAGTTTGCGACGCCACCTGTACCCCTAACCCACAAGTCCTGGGCACACGGGATCGCCTATACCCAGAGTTTGATAATGCATTAAATATTAAAATGTAATATTGGTATTGGTCATCCACTGAGGACGTGACATGCAGTGTTCCCTTGCTGTATTGTAGAAGTATCTAGGTTTTGTTAGGCTGTTGGCATGTTATGTCATCTTTTTGACTTCATATAGAAGGTAATTGATCACAACGACTGAAAATGTAGTTCCGCTGACGAGTATCGATCGCGACCACATAGGTTTCTGCATTATTTCTGCCCCTTTGCAGTAGCGTATCCAGCTACTTCTTCGCCTTTGTTCTCATTTTTGCTCTGCAGAAAATGGTGTACTTTTTGGTAGATAAATTGAATAGATATGCATGCATTGGACATCATGTGCATTCTGAGAAGATTTTTAGGGTGGCATTGTTGGTGTGTTACACGAGTATCCAGAAGTGTAAAGAAAAAAGAAGAGAGAGGGAGTAGATGCTTGCATAGCTATCTTTGGTACCTTTAATCTTTTGAAGTGTCGCTTCCACATCCTTCTTGCCTGTTAAATTCAAAGGGCATTTTTATGTCCAGATAATTTATTATCGTCGTCCATTCATTTTAAGTTATTTTTTGTTAATTTAATCATGCAATTGGAAACGAGTATTTGTCGAAAGCCCTTCAAAACTTCTTTTTTCGCCAATCTTTTACCCTTTGGATAACCTTCTGTAAAACATTGCTAAGAAAGGACCGTTTTTTTTATAAAAAGGAGATGCACTGTCCACTTTAGGTCATTCGAAAGGATTATGGGGCTTTTATACTTTAAGTTTCGTCTTTTGTAGGCTGATGTATGGCAAGTTGTCTTGTCGTCTTAGGTTCAGTCTGGTTTTTTTAAACATAAATTTACCTAAGAACGTTCTTTTTCTTGACCTAGGATTGTTCAAAGGTCTTGATTTACTCTATAGCTCGTGATTGTATTATAAACTTAGGTCTTCCTTGTCAGACAAGGCATTTAACTGGCAGATTGGCAGTAGCAGTGCGCAATCGATGACTCGTGTCATGCTTTTCATATTTCCTGACCTTGAAATTTATGATAATATTAAAGTGTTGCTCAAGGTGCACAAACACTGCGCGTGACTCCTGTTTAGAGAAGATAAGCCAGAGCAATAGCCTGAAAAGGAACTACATTTCCATACCTTGGGTAATATTTGTCATTTTATCTATTCCGTTAATGAACTCGGTTCCACATACCCGCCACCTACGACTTCACCAGTCATGAGGACGTTTGGCAACCGATTTCATTTTTCTTGGTAAATTTCTAAAGACCAACCCTCTTCTGACGAGGAATATAATGTACCTTAAGAATATATATAAGGTACCTTAAATATTTGTAACGGCAGGTTAGCAGTTTGTCCTACAACTTTTTACCCATGAAACCTTGGTGTTGGTCTTCAACTGGACCAACTCTTACCAAATTTCAACTGAATCTTTTTCAGAGCTCTGCCAACAGTAGGCCTATACAAGCAGTAACAAGTTTCCATAAATGATAATGACAGTTTGAGGTTTGGATTCCGACAGTACCTCAATTGGTTGTCGAGGTTCCTGATGAGTCCACATCACCAACATGCGACTGTCCAGTGTTCATGGGGCAGGCAAACCTATTTGGCTGCCTAGGGCGGCTAATTTCAGAGGTACTTCCCTACCATGCAATCTATCCGTCATTTAAAATGTTCCTAGTTCTGGGGTTGCGAAATTGCAGAGCCATAGCAATGCATTGGAGATGGGACAAATGCTAAGAGCGCTGGGACAATTTAGACCCGCATTAAACTGAATGGGTGTGACCATGGACCCAATTGACTAGGGCGCCTGAAACTCACGAGCCGTGCCTGGTCCAAGACATTGAGTATCCCATCCCATCCTGTCATTTGAGGGTGAAGAAGGCACCCAGAATAATTCTCTATTAAGAACGTTATCATTTATTTTAGTTACTCGTCAATTAAACCACCAGAAAAAGGGTCAGGCTAAAGCTCCAGGCTCCGCGCTTAAAAATCCTCTTGCATTAAGGGAGGAACCAACAACTGGCTCCTGTGATCTGAAAATAGTATCCTTGTAACTATAATAAGAAATCCATTAAACCTTTGGTGCTTTAATCCATACGAATTCTGATATTCCTAGTTTTTACTGCGGACCCCGGCCCAGTACGTGCCTGCTTCCCGCAATAGATTACTGGAACATTGTGCATCTCTGGTTTCAAGTTGAACTTTCTTCGGATTATGCAAACTTTGATTATCCAGCGCCTTGCATTAAAACACTAATTAAAAAGTTGGTTCGATGCTCATTCATCATTTCAAAGGACTTAAACATGGCGGAGGCGGAAATGATTAAAACGCCCTTATTTTTTTTTATTTTTCTCAGAAGAGCTTGTGTAGTTTTCAAAGTGATGTTGGATGTTAATTTGATTTTTTTTTCCTATTCAAAATTTGTATATTCTAGAGTGTTGTATTAAAATGAAGCTACTGACGACACATCCGGAATTGGACATGACTTTTGAACTCCAAAATCATCCATTATTGGAGATTTTGGACAGAATGAATAGAAAAGAGGCGGTCCACTGAAGCTTGTAGTTATCAGAGTTGCCGCTAATCTAAGCGGAAAATATACAATACCATTATAAAGTCTATGGCCATGGGCCAAAGACGATTCAAGCCCTTATTCAGAGGCATTTGAGCATGTGCCTTTCATAAAACTCGCCTACAGAAATGCAGTGATGCTAGTGTTGTTGTTGTTTTTGCTCCATTCTGTCGAAAACTCCTTTTTTTTTTAAATATATCAAATAATCTACTCTGCTTCGGTTATCGGATTGAAACTCCATTCCAGTGTGATATTGAGGGCTCCCCAGCCTCCCCCTCGCCGTTCGACATGAGTGTTGTTGATTTGATTGGACCGTTCATGCAACATGACCATTGTGAAATTTGTCTTTGCAAGAGACGGGTAGGCGTTAAAATTCAGACGAAAAAAAGACCAAAACAAGAACTTGAAGATGTCACGTTGGACAGTTGTCCTTACGTGACGGATTTCCGGTCCTAATGTTTAAAGCCGTGGTGGATTTATCATTGGATGTTTCCATTATCCAATTTCAACCTCCCCTCCTCTTTGAGACTGTATAAATTTTAAGAGAACCTGGACAAATCGCGATGCTAAGATTTAAAGTAGACATCCTGAAATTGAGTCCTGAACCGGGTCAGTAGATGTGATACTCTGCGGCCACACTAATGGCAACTCATTTGCTGTACAAGCAGAAGGCCGGTTGGAGGTTAGACCCCCCCCAAAAAAATTCTGTGGTGAAATATTCTTAGAAATTTGAGGCGCTGAACGTGGGGCGTCGGTCTGAGTTCCGAAAACTCTCAACGTCTTAGCCGACCAAATATGCAAAGGCTCTCGGAGTGTACGAAGGCCACGGAAGTCCAGAGATAAGATGCATCAAAATAATACTACGCTCATCAACATCCCTTTATCCACCTGTGGCAGGGTCAGGTCTGCGGGCTCCAGGCTTCCGCTTCCGCCTATCTACCGCTAGGTCCCCAATGACCCCACACTACCATATCCTTTCGTACAGTCTGTTGCCATGTGTGCCTTGGCCTTTCCCTGCCTCGAGTGCTTCTGATAACCTGCATCTCCGTTATGAACCTAACCAGCTCCTCACGCTTTAATATTTTAACTAAGTCCCTTATTTCCCTGTTAGGGTCTCCACATTCCTAACTTGTTTTGCAATCCCTTTGGCTGTGGAGACAGCTCTGACTGGGGGGGGGGAATCCAACCAGGGTGTGGAATCCGCCTGTAGTGGATATCCGCCTACCCCTCAGAATACACTTGATGCATTGCCTGCGATGTGAGCCAAGTGCTCCACCCCCATGGCATTGCGAATGCATGATGAAGACCTTCCGGAGCTATCTCGCCCAACCCCTGACGACCCCCGGTCCCGGGGATCTGGCCCCCTGCGACGTAAGTTCTAATTCTTGATTGTTTTTAATTTTTGGGTTTTTAATTCGGTATCGTCCCCTAATGTTTTGTCCACGTGAGCTACTTTATTTCCCTCCTCCCCTCCATCCTTACAACAGCCAACAACCCCTCTGTGTAGTGGACTCCCATATCCACCACCTGGAATCGCGCAACGTGGTGAATCTGTAGCTTGTAGCACGAGCAGAGTGTGGTATATCTATAACTTGATTTAAGGTCCGCTGTCATATGAAAGTTAGAATTTCAGGGTTTGGAACCCTTTTTTTAGCATCTCGATTTGGAGGTCCATTACCTTAATCAGGGGTTCTTAATCAGGCGCTGCCCACAGAAGAATATGTTTCACTGTTTCTCTTCTTTGGTGATGCAGCTCAGGACAGTATTGCACTATACAAGCCTCCTGACCCAATAAACAAGTTGGAGGGCTTTTCTAGTCATTTTACCCTAAAACAGGGGTGTCAAACATGCGGCTCTTACAACCGACATCATGTAGTATACATATGCAGTCTTTTACTCGTAGGTGTAACGAGAGGGGAAGAGTTGCCCCCCCCCCCGGCAAAGTTGGAATGGGGTGCCATATTTTGATTAAATTAAAACTATTGTTAAATACCATATCGACAATTGTCTTGGTACCTTTAAAAACAAATTATAAAAAAAAGGTCAACACTGCATGGCCGTCATGACAACGCAGATGTTACGATGTGGCCCTTGGGGTACCACGAGTTTGATAAGCCTGCCCTAAAGTTCTTGCTGTTGCACTTTTATGTTGGCTGTATGTAATTCAACCAGCTGTATGCGTGTTTTTCAGTCTCCAAAAGGTGGCGCTGGGTTTCAGTGTTGAATAATCAATATGGATACTGTAGTGATCAATAAAAAATGACGGCTAGAAAGCAATTCCATGACTAGTTTTGAAGAAATTGATATTGTTTAGTTTCACTTGTTTTAAGAGTCAATTTATTTGAGGTAATGGACAACTCTCTCCCCATTTAAAAAGTGAGCAGAAGTGATGTAATGTGAATGCAAAGATGAATTGAGTTGGGCTGTAAACGACTACTACACTTATTGCAGTGAATGATGATGACACGCGCACACGACTCATTAAATCTGATTTCATTCAGTGATTATAAATACGATCACATTACAGTGGCTGCTTGGGTGTCCAAATTAAATTATGCAAAATTGTAATTTTTAATCTGAACGAAGGAAATACAGAGGAGAGAGAGTAGGACGTCGACAAAAGAGACAAATCGTTCTATTAACTCATTGTAGAGTGCATTTGTGTTAAACATTAGGAGAAAAATATCATCATCCTATGTTGAAAATCTTTTTTCTCCTCCAAATAAGAGTTAAGAACCAGGCCCGTTTTAGATGAGGCTACTAATTTGTCTCTGACAATTCCATGCCCATAAACACAAGGATAATCATAGACTGAAGAAGTCTGAAAAATGACAACTGCTATCCCTTGTAAACCCGTCCATTGTGTCGTGAGTTGCCTCTCATACATTATTCAACAAGAATCGAGAAACTTTCAAAGATAATGTATCAATTGCACTTAATGTTTACGGGGACGCTAAAGAGGGAGTTGAATAAGAGGAATATTTTTGAGAAATATTTTGAAAAGATGGACGGGCGTGTCCGTAATTTCACGAATATTAAATGACACCAAGCCATCACATTTATAATATTGACTTTTTGTTTGGTAATTCAATCAGTTGCTATACTTGAAACTTTGTTCCCGATTTCTGATAATATTAAGTACCATGTTCAGGTGGCCTTGTACAGGATCACAAAGATGACACGATCTACCTCAAGGTTACGGGCCGGAACTTGCACAAGTTTAGCTTTAACACTTATAGTTGGTGTAACTTTTCAGGGTGACCTTCCTGATTTACTCCTCCGCAGCTATTTTTTTGAACAATAGTGTTGTCCGAAGAATTGTTTCAAATCGAGGTTTTAAAATAGGGCCTTTCCAATCTCTCTTGAACAGATCTGTAGTGCGTGACTCATGAAATCATGATTGTAGGTTCAATCCTGACTGAGATGTGTGGCTTCTTTCCAATCACAGAGAAGCACCAAGTGCGACTTCCGTCACAGATGGAAAGCAAAACTGTGACCCCATCTCTAATAGCCTCGTAGTTGAAGGGCCCTAAAACACCAACCTGTGACCCCATGCAGTCGTACGATGTCACCATTGCACGTAAAAATCATTTCTGCAAGGAGTGAAATAGACCTGAAGATTATTAGCAGGAGAGGACCTCGCACCTCTGACGCCTGTATACTGTATTGACTTCAGCTGCAGAGAGACCAGCTGTAGCACAATGGACTTAGTCACCTTATAATAAATTTCTCATTACTGTCTGTTACAAGCCGATTTTCTAGGTTGTCAAATTACTCATTAGCCGGTCGAGGACACACCCAGGACACACAGGTTGCGTTGGACACACCAGTTCCCGTGAGATCACTGAAGTTAAGCAGCGCAAGCCTACGTCAATACCAACAAGAGTGGTTGGTAAAGAACGTTGGGTGCTGCAAATTTCCCCTCTCCTTTATCATCTTCACCTACCTCCTCATCTCCTCCAAGCAGCCTCCTAAGGGTTCGTTCTGTTATGGCTGCTTGGCTTACTCCCACTCCTCCAACCTATGAAACTAATTCAGGATTCGAACTTGTCGACTCCATGTGTCTTGGGAGCGGCGAATTGCGTTGGACACACCAGTTCTCGTCTGATCACTGAAGTTAAGCAGCGCAACCCCAGCTAGTACTGACATGGATGGCCGTTTGGGAAAACTGAGTACTGCTAATACCAAAAAATCGTCGCATTAGTGTAGTGTCTGTGCTGTCTCTGCTGTGGACGGGGCTCTAATGACCTT
This sequence comes from Trigoniulus corallinus, assembly GCA_013389805.1. Lineage (NCBI taxonomy): Eukaryota > Metazoa > Arthropoda > Diplopoda > Spirobolida > Trigoniulidae > Trigoniulus > Trigoniulus corallinus. The sequence goes on from JAAFCE010007982.1 coordinate 13,311, forward strand.
TGTAGTTGAAGAGACCTAAAACACCAACAAACACCATCAATCCATGTGACTTCCTTCACACCGCTGTTTTTCAACCATAACACGATCCTTAAGCTACTTGGGTACTTTATTTCTGCAAAGTTAGTCAACAGAAAAAATTTTCTGAGTGTTTGTTGTGCGTAGAAGAAAGCGAAATTGAGGTCGTGAGGTATAATGGGTGGATAAGGGTGGGTATGGAGTGTGTAGTTAATTTTTTTTCTGCACCCCTTTTTCTCTCTCACTCTCCTCGTATCTTTTGTTTCAGAACTTCACTCCATCTTGAGGAACCTACAACCACTATTTGTCTCTCTTGATTTCCCGTTATACTGACATCATCAGTATTCCAATATCTCTCTCTGTGTCACATGTCCTCCCTCTCATTTTTTTGTTTTCCTTTTCTCTTGTTAAACGGATTTTTAGATAAATGAATTCTCCGAGTTAAAGCAGTCTATAGTTGCCTTGTAGATAATACTCGCAATTTGGCAGCGATTGGTTGACACGAATTTGAGCTATTTGTTTTGCTTTCAGTGTTGGGTGTAGGTTTTTTTTTCCGTATTGTATGTCAGTGTTTTGTGATCTGGATACAACAGACTCACAATGGATATATAATATTCCGAGATCTAATTATTCTTTGGTGGGTACCGTTATATGTATCCCCCTCTTTTTTGGGTCTGTCATGACAAATCTGTCTCCTTCCTCTATGATGTACCGCCATCACGTATAGCATCATCATCATTATCATCCTCGTCATAGATTTCTAGCTATGGGTTCCTTCAGTGTTTTGGGATGACTTCAAATGAGAGTCCAGAGAAGCATGTAAAAGGCGTGGTTCCTGACGGGACAAACTGTGATGTGATAACTTATTTTAACACTCGGTGAATCTTTCCTATTTCTTACGTAAGATAATGAAAGTTTGGATTTAGTTGCCAAAATAAAATAATCAGGCTTTTCATTTTACTGTTAGAAATCGTACTGCTCAATTTCATCATCGCGATTCAGAATAACTATGTATTCAAAATGAGTGGCTTAAAACTTGACCTCCAAAATTAGTTTGGCTAGTACTTCCTTAAATTTAAGTGTTGTCAGGTGGCATGGACGCACCATGGCGATGGAGTTGGTGAGAGCAAACTATGAATCCCCATTATGAGGGGATAAACATTCAAGGTTATAGACGGGTAAGGATAGAAAACAAACATGGATGTGTAGGGAGGACCGGATCAGACGTCGATTTCCCCGATTTCAAACAGAGACCTCGCGCTCAGAGTGATCATGAAATAAGAATTTTCCACAAAATCTCTTCCTTTTTGGAAATATTTTGGAGGCCCACCTGCAGTCTTTCCCTCGAGACCCCGGTAGACCTCCATTCATCCCAGGAAGCAGGTAAAAGGATGCATATGAGATGAGGAGGGATCAGAGTTGGTAGTTAATGGAGAGTTATGCAGCTCATAGATGTGACCCTCTACCCTCTTCCTCCTCCCGTTAATATGGTTTATTGTTGAGTTCTCAGTGCACCCACTCATGAATTGGGATATTATTCCGACTAGTGAGCATTCCATATATTAGGTGGTGGAAATTGTCCACCAAAGCAGAGAAATTCACACAGGAAATACACAGGCAGGTAGACTGGGATTGGGAAGGGGCAGCTGATGCCAGAAAAATTAGAAGATGAGGGGAAGCTATTTTAGGCCAGGCTAGCGTAGGAGGTACATTTCAGAGCAGGCAGGCATGGTGGTGGAATGGCGAGGTAGAGGCAGCCATCAAACAAAAGAAGGCTATTTTCCACAGGTGGATGGAGATAGGGAACCAAGAATCGAAAATACAATATAGGCAGACCAAGACCACAACTAGGAGTATCATTGCCTTGGCCAAGCACTAGAAATATGAAGCCCTCTAGGATCAGTTAGAGAGAAAATAAGAGGGAGAGAAGTGAAGGATAGCAAAAGTAGGGTCCTGTTTCCCCCTTTTGAGGTAGAGGAGGTTGGAAGAGTATTTCCACAGCCTCTTGAATACTGCAGTGGGAGAGGATGTCGTGGACACCCATCCTGCCACTTCCGGGGTGGTGAATAGGGTTGAGGAAGAGGAAATAGTCAGGGTCCTTAGGAAGATGAAAGGTCACAAAGTGTAGACCCACACAGTCCCCATTGAGTGTGGCGTAGCCTAGGAGCGCAGGAATCAAGTGGCTAGGGAAACTTTTCAGTAAGATAGCTAGTGGAGATGGAATGCCTTCTGCATGGCGTGAGAGTTGGATAGTACCACTCTTCAAGGGCAAAGGTGAAGTGCAGGATTGTGGTAAATATAGAGGTATTAAGCTCTGGGAGAGAGTAAGAAAGAAAGAACGAAAACCTGGGCCAGGGAGTAATTGCGCATTTTCACTTTAGACGGGACGGGCGGAAGGCGAGCGCGTCTATCATACTTTAATTATCTTCAATTTGTTAATGTACAAAAAATTGTACGATACTGACGCCAAAGTACTTTTCTGGGGCGGGGGACAGAAAAAGTAAACATGCGATTTGTCAAGGGTTAATTTTGACCTAATTTCCGTGTAGCCATCGAACTTCGACGGAAGTGTGAATCACTATTTTTAAAATGGAAATCAGTGGAGGTAAAGAAAGAGGTCTGTGCGTTGAATTTTGTTAAATATCATCCTACTCTGTCACACAACTGCTAGACTAGAAGCTTTTTCTGCGCCTCCGATAGATGGCCTTCTAAGGTCTACTTCCTTTTAGACTCGACTAGATTTATCCTGTGAGGTTTGACTAGCCCGTGCATGATAGGG
>JAAFCE010008000.1:0-23785 GCA_013389805.1 Trigoniulus corallinus
CAGAGGTACATTAGTGGGGTGTCGAGAGCTGATAGAATTAGGAACGAATATATTGGGAATAATTTGGGGGTAGGACATCGCAGAAAGAAAGCGGGAGAGTAGATTGAGGTGGTTTGGACACGTAATACGAAGAGGGGAGGAGGAGCTCGTTAGGTCCATTGCAGGAATGCAGGTGGTTGGAAGCACCCGGGAGAGGGGAGACCGAAGCAGACGTGGGAACAGGTTACGGGGGTATTCGTAAGGTTATGGAAGTATGTGAGGTGGATGGAGACTTGGTGGGAGATAGGCGGGAGTGGAGGGCTGGAACCCGCAAACTCCTAATGGATAAGTATTGAAACCACTGAACGTGTGTAGGATGGATTGGTCTGCTATCCCGTCGTGCCGTGTGGCGGATGGAGTGCCCCGTTGTCCCGTGTGGGTGGAGTGGCTGTGTCAGTCCCGTATTGCATTGTAACTCCGTTTACAGAGGAGTAGGCAGATTTTCAGTCCTAATTTTCTTGCGTGGTAGTTTTTACCCTTGGCGTCAGTTGGCTGCTTTCATAGTAGTAATGGATTAAAACTTTGCATAAATATTCAAATGCCAAAAGTGATGGCGCAACATCGCGACAGCCAGGCCTTCTACCCCCCAGTCTAAATTCTGTTCGTCATTCCGATATTGGACGAATGGGAATAGGAATGATCAGGAAACTGAGAATGGTAGTTAATCATTTATTTGGCTATTTTTCCACGTCATTTCAGCAGTTCAGCTTTTCTCTTGGGGATGTGGCACCCTCAAGGTGATGACAACTTACTGAAACCGGACCTTCATTGTTTCTTATCCATGGAGATCATTTAAATGTCAGTGTCCCACGGATATTTTAATGTCTCGTCGCGTCGGTTGTGTATTTTTTTTTTGTTTTTGATTTGACAAGAGACCCAGATACAACCCTGAAATGATTGCCCGCTGTCCTCCTTCGCTTGCACATCCTGGGATGATACACAGAGGTGGGCGATGACTGCCTAGTTTGGTTGCCAGACAACGGTCTCGGGAGGTTGGCATTTGAGTTAAGCGAATATTAAACTGGTAGGACAACCTTTGATCGGGATTTTAGTATTCAATTGTTGTCAGTGTCTTTTATGATAATTCCTTCACTTATCCTTGCCACTTGTATGATGGTTGAGTGGAGAGCATGCATCCTTCTAGAACTAGACTGTCGTCCCCTCACCACCAAACCCCATGGTCACCTTGCTATTTTAAGTGTACTTGTTTTGTGAAGCACTGCACACACTCTTCTACACCGAGTGGCCAATTCGGACATTGCTACGTTTTATTTTCATTCGCATGAGTTGGACGTTTGAATATATTGCAGGGTGGTCCAAAATAACTTGGTTGGTTTACTGCTGCTTTCGTCCTCTTTTTAAAATGTTTAATATGACAAAACAACAACAACAACAACAAAAAAAGACCAAATTTTTACTAATTGTATTGACAATTCTTTTAAATTTATAGTTATAAATTAACGAGAACTATTATTTGAATACTTATGATGGTCGCATGTGTTTCGGGCCACCCTGTTTAGTAATTGTGATTATTGCCTGCCATTTTGTTTTTATTTCATTTTATTTCTCTGCTTCAACTCTGCAATTTTTAGGCCCAATTACTCCATCAGGCTGCCGTAGTGATGACCAGCATGTATGCACCGATGGCATCACGTGTATCGATAGCGCACGGCTATGTGACGGAACACGTGATTGTCCCTTGGGGGACGACGAGGAAGGCTGTGGTAAAAAATCAACCTACATCTCAATAAAAATGTCCCCATCCTCCACCTCTGTTTGTCGGTGACGTAATTAGTTCCTTCCGGGAACGTGGAAAAATTAACCGCCATATGTATATATGTATTAACGTTTAAATTTCTTAAATTAACGCATTTAATAATCGTGTGACGTCGCGGCAGTTAAAAACCGATTAAATTATCATCACTAAAATACATATACTTAAAAAATATATATATTAAAATTAACCTAATAGCAAACGGTAATAATTGAATAATAAATTGAATTATTTAACGCTTAAATTAAAAAAAATAATATTATTATAACCCGTCGACATCATCCGTATTTTGATCTATTACATAATGTGTCCGTCGTCTTTTCTCTCCTCCACCTACTTTATGTAACCCTGATTGTGTGACTCCTAGGAAATCCGGAAGATTTGTTCAATTTCTTTTTTTCAGAAAATATATTAAGGCCATATTTAATGTGGTCATTTAACTACGTTAATTAGAATTATTATTTAATGAACACTTTTTAAAATCAGTTTTTCTGTAATATTTAATGGATTTCAGAACCGACTTGTGCGCCGCAGCAATTTTTGTGCGATATCGACAGATGTTTGGATGAAGATGCGAGATGTAACGGTGTACCTGACTGCGTCGACTTAGCAGATGAACGGGACTGTCCACAACCATCCACAGAGTCCAGTAAGTTTTTTTTTCTATTACTTTCACTTTTCTGTAGGGGTTTGTCAACCAATGACTTACTTAGCCAATATATCGAAATAGAAAGACTTTGGAGTAGTTTTTAGGTCAAAAGAAAATGCGTTAGCATAGCGTGAGAGCTGGATAGCTTCACTCTTCAAGGGCAAAGGGGATGCCCAAGACTGTGGTAGCTATAGAGGTATCAAGCTTATGGGCCATTCTATGAAGCTCTGGGAGAGAGGAATGAAATGTCGCATTTCGGGATAGAGCTAGTGTCAAGGGAACTCAAATTCGGGTTCAGGCCAAATAGACCGGTCCGCAATGGAACCAATTTTCATTCTCAGGCAGATGATAGAAAAGCATAGGGCAGTGGTGGCGAACCTTTTCTTAAAGACGGGTCACAATAAGACGAAAAAAAAACCAAAAAGTTGTCCGCGGGTCAGGTGCAAGCACTATTTAATTTTTTGAATAAAAAAATATGATTTATAATGAATAAATTCGTTCGCTAAAGCAGCAAATAGAGAACATCATCATAATACCCTTATCCCGCCTGTGGCAGGGTCGGTCTGGAGGTTCTAGCCCGCCAGGTCCCCGTCCACATCACACACTATGAGACGATAAACTAGATATCATTCTCGTTCGGGTCACTTAAAATTGCATGGTGGGTCACTGGTTCGCCACCACTGGCATAGGGCAGCAAAGAAATATTTCCATGCAATCTTCTTTGATTTGGAGAAGGCTTATGACATTGTTCCACTGCAGGTAGTATGGGTGGTATTACACATAAAAGGAGTAGAAGAAGGGTTTACTAGGATAGTACAGGATATGGAAGGGAAGTTTTACAGGGCAGTGGTAAGACCAGCTATGTTGTATGGATCATAGTATTGGGGAGTGATGAAGAGCCACGTAAATAGAATGAAAGTAGCCGAGATGCGAATGCTGCGGGTACCTGAGTGGCGGTGCAAGAGCTGATAGGACTGAGTATATTAGAGGTAGCCTGGAGGTGGGGAACATCGTGAAAAAAAAGGGAGAATAGATTGAGGTGGTATGGGCACGTAATGGAAAGAGGGGAGGAGGAGCTCGTTAAGTCCAGTGCAAGTGGTTGGAAGTACCTGGGGAGGGGGAGACCAAAGCAGACGTGGGAACAGGTTGTCCGTAAAAATATGGTAGTGTGTGAGGTGGAAAGGGATCTGATGGGAAATAGGCGAGAGTGGAGAGCTAGAATCCGCAGAGCAGACCCTGCCACAGACGGGATAAGGGTACGATGATGATAAGGTCAAAAGAACGTAGGCAATTGACGACTGTTTTAAGAGGAGAGAGAGTGAATCAAATAGTGAGAGATAGAGAGACAGGGAGCGAGAAAGACTCACGGAGAGAGAGATTGGGATAGAGATAGATAGAGATGGAATTTAGCCCGTTGTGACCAGTGGTCTTCTTTCCCCCTCCTCACTGCTTAACACACGCTCTTTTAAGCTGCCTTCCTCACATTTGAAGGTCATCATTCCGGTCAGTCCTCATTCTTGTTTCTCGCCTATTCCTAGTACTTACCTCTCCTTTCTACTGCTCTCTCCCTCATTGTTGTCTTGGCAGACCGATGACCATTGCTCAAGACGTTTTGCAGAGTGAGTGACCTCATGACCATAGCAAGGTGTCTCGCTTTATCAAAGGTGTAAATTTCTCTTTTGCAAAAATGTCACAATTTTACAATTTGGAAGTTCTTTTGTCCATTTTTTTTGTGTGTCGAACTGAGGAAATGAGAAATGATTTGTCCGTATTTTGTGCGTGAGGTTACTGGCATGTTGAAGTAGAGCTTTCCCTCTCCCTTTTTCTCCTTGTGCTCTTTCAAATCTTCTTTTCCTTTCGGAGTAGGAAAGAGAGGGATGATATTTTCTTAAGAATTTGTCGATATCCTGCAACAACGCCTTTCCTTCGAATCGGTTCAAGTGGAGTTTTGGTGTTGAGTCTTTCCGCTATTGTCCCCGTCTTTTTCATTGTCCACTTGTGAACATGTGGTTTCATTATGAATCCATTGTCACTTTTCTCCCACCGCCACCTCATTTTTTTATTTTCGGCTGTCCGTTCATCTTTGTTGCTTTCCAACGTCGTCGTCTTCCCTTACTACCTTTGATGTCGAAAATTCGGTATTGTTATGCGGCAATTCAGTTTTCTAGAAATGTATTTCTCGACTCTTTCTTCACACTTGATCACAAATACTTATAAAACACATATTATGCGAAAGAGACAAGAGATCCTAAATGGCTTTATTACACGAATTTAGAGGAGGAGGGGAAGCTTATATGGTTATCGAAAAGTTTAATCTAGATTGAAGTGGAAAAATATTGGTAAATAAAATCCGACTGGTTCCGATGTTCCTCTTTTGCGATCAAACTGGGTCGTTTCTTTGTAGTACGGTCGTATACTGTATATATTCAATGATGTGTTGAATAAATGTGGAGAGGAGCAAACTTGGATGTTTGGCAGTTGGCTGAAGGGGGAGGACCCTTCCGGCGTCGTTCATGACATGTGTGTCTAGAAGAGATAGCTATCAGTGAAATCAGGCAAAATAAGTAAATTGAGTATCTGATAAACAGGTGCTGTTTCGTTAGGATGACGATCAGGTTGTAAAGAGCAGGAACATCTATGAAGCAGTTGTCTAGACTTGAATTTAGTCAGGCTTTATCAGAATTAGAGGGGAGCGGCGAGTTGCGTTGGACACACCAGTTCTCGTCTGATCACTGAAGTTAAGCAACGCAAGCCCAGTTAGTACTGACATGGGTGGTCGCTTGGGAAAGCTGGGTACTGCTAATACCCAATAATCGTCGCATTAGTGTAGTGTCTGTGCAGTCTATGCATTAGAACTATGCAGTGGACGGGTCTCTAATGACCTTGTAGTTGACGGGACCTTAAACTCCAACAAACAAAACAGAATTAGAGAATGGAAGCGGGTTCGAGACTGTGCCTCAGTGTATATAGGTTATATAACCAAGCAGGGAACTCCTAACCCTTTCCCTACTTATCGCAGGGTCGGGTACTCATCCTGTCCCTTTTTTTTGTTCGTTTGTTGGTGTTTTAGGGCCCTTCAACTACAAGGTCATTAGAGCCCCGTCCACTGCGTAGTTCTAATGCAGAGACTGCCGTAGACACTACACTGATGCGACGATTTTTGGTTATTAGCGGTTCCCGGCAGTGGCGTCACCCGGTGCGGTGGCACCATGGTGTCACACCCTCTCCCGAAAAAAAAGTCGCTTCTTCTGCTTTGGTGTCCCCCCGTTTCTCATGGTGCGAGTGGTGTCATCCGGTGCGCCCCGCACCCCCTAGTGACGCCACTGGTTCTCAGTGTTCCCAAGCGGCCACCCATGTCAGTATTAGCTGGGGTTGCGTTGCTTAACTTCAGTGATCAGACGAGAACTGGTGTGTGCAACGCAATTTGCCGCACCCAGATCATCTTGTTCCCCTGGATGGACGCACGGATGATATCGTGGATGGTATTCTTTTCGCAGCCGCCTCCCGACCAAAGCAACTTCTAATCCTTTTCTTGCCTATGGGAGGGTCGGGTATCCATCCTGACCCTTTGATTGGACACACGGGTAATATATTGGAATGTATTTTCGACCGCCGCCTGCTGACCAAACCCGCGACCCCCCCCATGCTCATTTATCGTCGGTCTACTGTTTTTTTGGGGCACCAATCCACCGGCGGAAGGAGGCGAGCTCCTACACCTGGGGGGAGGGGGCGACTGTATTGTGTTGGACACACCAGTTCTCGTCTCATCACTGAAGTTAAGCAACGCAACCCCAGCTAGTACTAACATGGGTGGCCGCTTGGGAAAACTGGGTACCACTAATACCCCAAAATCGTCGTATCAGCGTAGTGTCCGTGCAGTCTCTGCATTGGAACTACGCAGTGGACGGGGCTCTAATGACCTTGTAGTTGAAGGGCCCTAAAACACAAACAGCAAACCAAATATATGGGATTCATGGAGGACATTCCTTATGATACTTTCACTCACTTGTACTAGCGACCATATTTACCATTTCCTGGGCATTTGGCTAAGCTTAAACATTGTTAAAGGCCCCTAAAACACCGACGAAACGTGAACCTACACCTGGGAATATTGCCTCATTCAAGAATACTTGCATCGTGTCAACCCGCCCTAAAGAACAGGATGTCACGTGCAGGTGTTCGAACGAATCTTCCAGGTGATTGCGTTCGAATTTCTGAAGGCCTTTTTTTTTTCTCCTAAGATTCCTTCAGTGGTAGCCATTTGCTGTTTTCGAGAATAGGGTTAAATGTTTTATAACCATCTCTATAAATTAAGTATAATTAAGAATAATTTTAAGGTACCAATTGGTGGTCATAATATACACATACCATGCATTATTCATCATCGATCATTTCGGCTATTTGAATTATTATTGTAATAGTATTTTAACCTTTGTTCCCTCCACCTGTTATCCTTCGAATTTTTTTTCCTCTCCTACCCCTCGATTTTCTTTGTTTTACCTCAATATTTTATGTCGTGTGTATGTGAAATGTCTGCCTTGTGTGGTCGGCACACTTACAAAGAGATGACCATTGTGTCCGGTTTTAGTAGTAATAGTAATAACGGTAGTAGCTGAATTCGGTGTGTGATTCGAGGGTCGTTCACGAAATCCCTTTACCCTTCCTTTCATGCTTTCTTCTTTTGCTACCTCATCTCCCTTGAGAAAATAGAGAACTTTTCCAGTTATAAACCTTGATTCATGCTTACATTGTTAATGAAGTAATAATTTGTGATCGATAATTAATAGTTGGGTTCTGACATTTTAGCAAACATGTGGCAAAACAGGAGTACGTGCAAAATATTTAAGAAAGCTTTCTTTAATGATAAAGACCAAGGTTTCTTCTCTTCATTTCCTATCTCCTTTTCTTCCTGCGGAAAGAGAAGTGAAGAATTTGAGATCGGAAGACAGGAATTTGAGGTCAAAATGTTTATAAGCTAAATACTCTGACTTCTTCATGTTTATCTTTAGCCCTCCCTTTTCTTTCGCTCCTCTAATATCGTTTAGGTTCTTCTCTACTTGTTCTCTACAGTCACTAAATTTTCCGATATCGTCGGCAAATGCCATCCACTGAGGGGCCCACTCCTCCTACTCACGTCAACAGTTCGTCCATAACCAGAATGAAAAGGTATGGACTAAGTGCTGAACCTTGGTGCACCCCACCCTTTACTGGAAAGCCCCCAGTATTTCCTTAAGGTGTCCTTACCCTGGGCGGGAGCGGCGAATTGTGTTGGACACACCATTTTTCGTCTGATCACTGAAGTTAAGCCCAGCTAGTACTTACATGGGTGGGCGCTTGGGAAAACTGGGTACTGCTAATACCCAAAAATCGTGGCATTAGTGTAGTGTCTGTGCAGTCTCTGCATAAGATCTATGCTGTGGACGGGGCTCTAATGACCTTGTAGTTGAAGGGGCCTAAAACACCAACAAACCTTACCCTGGCTATGGAACCGCCATACATATCCTGAACTATTCGAATAAACCCTTCTTCTACCCTGTGCTTGATGGCTGCTTCAACCTCATCATTCCACCACTATGTCTGCCCCCAGTGACATTGCGGACTACTGATGACGGCGGCCCCGGGCCCACTCGAGCACCCTTGACGGCCGCCGGCACTGGGGTTTTAATCCCCTGCACCGTAGGTTCGACGACTTCTGAATTTCGCATCATATATGTGCAAATTTTGAATTCCCTGTCCGCAGTCCCCATCCACCACGTAGCCCAATAAGGGGACGCCCATTTGGGTCGCCAGGGTTGCTCGGACAGGTAGCTTTCAGATGGCCAAAACCTTCGAGTGCCAGGACCAATATGCATCGAGGGCTGACTATGACATCTCCGAAAGTAACTCTTAAGGGGCGAGAAGTGCTCCCTTTCGCCGATTGATCAGACCGAGTATCCGTCTGGCCACCAGTCCTCCACTGGAAGCTGTGGCCAAAGTGGTGTATTGGCGACTGGGGATCGCAACCACGCATTGCCCCCTCCACCACCAGGATCCGCTTTTCCCCAGGTGTTCGGGTCTCCTCGCACGGCAAAAACACGTGGGTAGGCTTCTTACGGTCACTTCCCAGAGGAGCTTACGTCGATCAGGGCCAATTTTGATGTTCCAGGTAGGCCTCCCTTTGCAGTTTGTTCCCACACTGCATTATACAACCAAAAGATAAATTTCGGCAGGTAAATTACTGCTTTGTTGGTTATAATAATAATAATAATATTGCATGGTGTCTGACCTACTGCTCAATAGCTATAAGCAAATGTTTGAGACAGCCATGCTTTATTTAATAACTCATAATGGGACAAAAGTTATATATAATGAACAATTTTATCCGAGGAAGTTATTTATCAAATGACACAGGCCCATAAATATATTTTCTGGGCCCTAATGACCATTGAAGTTGATGGGCCCTAAAACACGAACGACATAAATATATTACACGTATATACAAGGTGGGCAAAAGTGTGAGAGAGCACATCTATGGCTTCCTCGTGGATCATTTTGATAATATAACTTTCTCGTTTGACATACCAATGAACAAAAGACATTTCAAACCACATTTTTTATGAGAAAACCAAGCAAGCAATCACCAAAACAGGTATATGCAGGTGAACGAGACAATGTCAATCAACGGCGACTGAACAGAAGGGGCGAAGCCGCGCTCAGTAAAAGAATGGGCAACTGCTAAATGACAGCAAGAACCCATTACAACTAATGAATTAATCCTATTACACGAACGTGAATTCCTACAGTGGTATATATAAACTCTGACCTATCTCTAGCGGGATTGCTGTCCCACCCAAGTAAGGAACACCCTCTTACTCTTCCCCATTGGACAACCCAAATATCGTTGTAGTCCACCTTTCAAAAACTTCTCCAACTGTTTTATTTATATCTTTTCAAAGTTAATCAAAATACCGTAAAATCTCACGTAAAGTCCGCACCTCAAATATAAGGGAGATTGAGCTTACAGTTACCGATAACCATTTGTCCCATAAGCAGACGAAATTTAAGGTGCGCATGCTCCACAAATAAAATTAATTGTTCGGAGCATGCGTAACTTAAGTGTCGTCTGCTTATGGGACAAATGGTTATCGGTAACTGTACGCTCAATCTCCCTAGTGTCCGCCCCCGTCTATAGTCCGCATTAGCGATGGGTATGTTTCAAATATAGTCCGCACCCATATATTGTCCGCCCTCTCATATAGCCCGCACTAAATGACCCTATGTTTCGCGTATAATCCGCGGGCACTACGTGAGATTTTACGGTAATTACAACAAAATTGTGCAGCCAAGTTGCGTTGTGCAGCCACGTTGCGTTGGACACACCAGTTCCCGTCAGATCACTGAAGTTAAGCAGCGCAATCCCACGGCAATACCAACATGGGTGGTTTGGTAAAGAACGTTGGAGGTGCAAATTAACCATCTCCTTCCTCCTTTCCCCTACCTCTTCATCTGCCGCGGCCAGCCTCCTAAGGGTTCGTCCTGTTATGGCTGCCTGCCTTACTCCCCAACCCACAAAACTAATCCAATCTAATCCAATTAGAAGTTGGGTGAACAAGGAGGAGAGGGGAGGAGGGGTTCAAGTCGCGCTCTTAGTGGACTCGACGATTCTGTTTAGCCGAATTGTAGTGACACACCTCGCTAAAAAGCGACCATCTTCTTGCTTGCGATACGGTAAATTTTTTTAGTCAAAATGCAATAAAAACATTTTCCTTACTTGGGAGCTAAATAAGACCCTTGTTGCATTAAGCGATCCGATGATGAACCACATACTGTTCAGAGCAGCTCGGCCGCTGGCAGGGTCGGGTACCCATCTTGTCCCTCTGAATGGGCACCAGGGCGATATATTGGTCATTGTTTTACCGCAACCGGTTGCCGACCAAAGCTGCAACCCCAATGCTTACTTATCGTCGGTCTACTGTTCATTGTTTGGGGACGCCGGGGGAGGGGCGAACTCCTACACCTGGAAATTTTGCCTCGTTTACCCGTTGCGTAATAGAGAGGGTTCTTTTACGTGCAAGTGACATCGTACACCCACACGGGACCTCGGTTTTACTTCTCATCCGGAAGAAGGCGCACTCGCGGCCTCTCTCTTCCTCGCCCGAAAGAAGCCAACCCACCTCGGTCCAGTGTCGAACCTAGAACTACTGACGCAGTTGCCGAGCTCTCAAACCCTTACGCCACCGAGGCGGGTACGAACCAATCAACCATATGCAGTTTTCCTAATTCCTAATTTTACTGTTACATTCAGTGGCGTCACTGGGGGGGGGGGGGGGGCGGGCCGCACCGGGTGACACCACTCACGCCATGAGAAATGGGGTGACACCAAAACAGAAGAAGCGGCTGTTTTCGGGAGAGGGGGTGACGCCAACCCTAGCGACGCCACTGGTTACAATAGCGAGTTGGGGAGTAAGCCAAGCAGCCATAACAGGCCGAACCCTTAGGAGGCTGCTCGCGGGTGAGGAAGTGGAAGGTGTAGACGGTGTAGGAGAAGGGACATTTGCAGCACCCAACGTTCACTATCAACCACCCGTGTTGGTACTAACGTGGGTTTGTATTGCTTAACTTCAGTGATCTCACGAGAACTGGTGTGTCCAATGCAACTTGGCCGCACAAAAAGACCAAATTTCTTTTCCAGTTTGTCAGGGTCGGGATCACACGGGGTGAGGGTTTTCCCAGTCATAAGGATTAAACGTGTTATCGAAATTAGTTCAATATTAAATGCAATGTGCTTAATTAGTCGCCGTCATTCAGGAGCTTCTGGGAAAGGCCGTTCTCAGGCTCTTAGAAATAATCAAAAAATATGTCAATTTCTTACTTGGTATTACTACGATAGCATGATGATTGTAGCTAGGTTAGGAAGTAAGAGTGGCAGGCGGAAGGGCTGAGACTGTATTTCCAGCCCTCCCTCCCTTCTTAACTTTCCCTTTAATATATCGACATTGGTCTAGTTAAGCATTTTGAATCGTGTGTGTAGAGAGGTTCATACTGATTTCCAGAAGGTTAAATGGGTTATTCTTAATCGGCCACCGATGAGTGTTGGGTTCGTGCCCCCTCCTTCCGTCATCGACACCTGTCCTTCATCTTTTCACCAGCACATTTCATTAGAGAGGGCATTTTTTTTTTATTTCGTAAAAAAAAAAAACTTTTGGTTTGGCCTCCTTCCCTTCCTCTCATGTCTTCCTTCCATTTTATTTACCAAATTTGACGGCTGTGAGTTCAAAAGGCGTTCTTGTTTTCGTTAACTGTGCATAATAAGGAAGAGTTGGTAGAGGAAAGGAGAGGGGGGGGGGGCTGTAGCACAAGAGAGGGATTATTAATACTGAAATGGAGGGTGGAATTTATGTAATGTGAAAAGAGGAGAAGAATAAAAATGGGGATTGATTAGTATTTTAAATTATGGAGGGAATGAGAAATACACAAGTCTGCTAATATGATGGCTTATAAAGGCCATCATAAATTTTAGTCTTGGAGTTGTGTATGTTGTGTTTAAGAGAGGGGGGCGGTTAGTACAGCTAGTAGAAGTATTGAATGAGGAAGTGAATGCTTAGGCTGTTTTTTTATTATTATTACTGTACTTTTATTTCGAAGAGCAAAATTAAGGCTTTTGATCCATTTCGTTTTTGAAATTTAACGTCTGCAAATTTGGATCGAATCCAATATCAACGAATACGAAGGTGACGGTGGCAGTGGCTGTGCATCGACAGCAGCAGCTGCAAAAAGATGTAGTGCGGATTGTGTTTAAAGACCGACCTTAGAGAACAGGCAGCAAAGCAACTCCTAACGCTTTTCCCGCCCATGGCAGGGTCGGGTACCCCATCTTGTCCCTCTGAATGGACATCGGGCGATATATTTGTCACAGTTTTTTCTGCAGCCGGTTGCCGGCCAAAGCTGCACCCCTACGCTTATTTATCGTCGGTCTAGTGTTCGTTGGGGAATGCTACCGACGCGACGCATGGGGGCGAGCTCCTAGACCTGGAAATTTTGCCTCATCTACCCGTTGCATAGTAGAGAGGGTTCTTTTACGTGAAAGTGCCATCGTACACCCACATGGGCCCTTCGTTTTTACTTCTCATCCGAAAGAAGGCACACTCGCGGCCTCTCTCTCTATCTCGCCCGAAAGTTCAGTATCGAAGGAGCGGCAAATTGCGTTGGACACACCAGTTCTCGTCTGATCACTGAGGTTAAGCAACACAACCCCAGCTAGTACTGACATGGGTGGCCGCTTGGGAAATCTGGGTGCCGTTAATAAACCAAAATCGTCGAATTAGTTTAATGCAGGGGTGACGAACCTATGGCACACAGGCCAGGGATGACAAACAGAACCGTATTACTGGCACGTATATATGCAGGGTACCCTATGTAAAGCCAAAGTAATTGATTGGTGGATTTTTTTTGTTGGTGTCTTAGGGCCTTTTGACTACAAAGGCCATTAGAGTCTCGTCCCCTGCGTAGGTTTAATGCAGGGACTGCACAGACACTACCGCTAATGCGCCGATTTTCAGGTATTAACAGTACCCAGTTTTCCCAATCGGCTACCCATGTTAGCACTAGCTGGGATTGCGTTGCTTAACTTCAGTGATCAGACGAGAACTGGTGCGGCCAAGTTGCGTTGGACACACGGGTGGCCGGTAGAGAACGTTGGGTGTTGCAAATTTCCCTCCTCCTACATCCGCTACACCTACTTTCTCATCTTCCGTCAGCAGTTTCCTAAGGGTTCAGCCTGTTATGGCTGCTTGGCCTACTCCCCAACCCGTTAGTGTAACGTAACGTAGACATAGACAATACGCCGCTCCCAATCTATTGGTGGAATTTCGTATTTCTGTAACAAACCGGAAGTAAGGGTACCCTACTGTATATTCCTGTAACAAACTATCTGGCACGTTAGTACATGAAGAAATGCAACTTTTTAAATTTTTGGCACGCCAGCAGGAATAGGTTCGCCACTCCTGGTGTAGTTTCTGTGCAGTTTCTGCATTAGAACTAAGCAGTGGACGGGGTTCTAATGTCCTTGTAGCTGAAGGGCTCTAAAACACCAACGAACCAAATTAGAGAAAAGGCACCAACGGCGCTCCCGTATCCAACACGGCAACTGCGCGTGCATTCTATTCCAAGCGCGCGCTACATTCTCTCCCTTTCTTCTTTCAGTGTGTTCTAAATGTCCTAAAATCTTTGAATGGTCGACACGTAATTAAATTACAGTTTTAATTGATATATTTACCAAAGAAAGTAGTGGATGACACCCATATTAGTGCTGTAACAAATCAGTTGTAATAATATTATGATTTCATGTTTATAACTTTATGGTTTGGTTAGTTTATCGTTGTTATAAATTCCATTAGGCTTCGCATCGTATTGTTTAAATTATGACTTAAAGAATGCCATTGACAAGGTAAAGGTAACATGCGCATGCGCGCCATGGTATTCCCCATAGTGCAGCAATTAAACGGTGCGGTTCTTTTGACATAAAATTAAAAATTGAATTAAGTATTTTCTGCACGTTCGCGTAAAATGCCAGGACTTTTCAAATGCACATACTTTCAGAGCGTGGTGACGTCACGTAGTTTGTTTTTATAATTTATTCTCGACAGTTATTTCAACGGCGCACGCGTAATTTCAGGTCAAAAGTCACTCGTTGGAATCATGTGTAATCCTCTTGTGGTAGAGTCATTTGAAAGATTAGGAGATCGAGTCCTGGTAATGACGGAGTCAGAGTGCATTTGTACTCCTCCTTCCTCACTCCCCCTGCAGCCTCTCTTATGTTTATTTTTCGTTGCTCTAGCCATTTCGTGTAAAGTCGTTTGTTGCTATTCCGCAGTAGGTCGACGGAGATCTTGTGGGATGTTGGAATGTTGCCGCTTTTGCGTAGATCGTCGTCTTTGTCGTTCTCCACCCCAGTTCCACGCCCCTCTAAAGACCACATCCATTCCTTTACCCTCGTTTATAAATGTTACCAACGCGGCAACTACTACTGCTGCTACTTTTGCAGTATCCAAGAGGTTCATCCTCCTCCACCACCACCACCACCACCTCTTCATCTATTTTTTATTCAATTCAATTATCTTATCATTCGCTACTCTTCCCCCTATCGTCTAATATATGAAGTCGTCCTGACGGAGCCACGTGCCGCTAGGTTTTAAGTTTAAATTGTCAGTGCAGCGGCAGTCCGCAGCCTGGTATCTCGTCGACAGCAGCACTTGTCGGCGGCTCTTTGCTTAGACTTGTTGTGTGTATACTAGCCGCGTTTTATTCGTTGGTGCCGACGACGACTACTACTACTGCCACCACTGCTGTTATTATTATTATTAATAATACAATTTTTACTGCCATTGTTTCGTCACTGCCTGACTCTGTTCGTGATGGTGGTGCTGGATGCTGTTCCACTGCCACTGCAGCCGCCGCTTTTGCTGCTGTTTGATGCCGAAGGTTAATGTAAGAACCTTGGTCCGGGTAGTCGTCGTCTCGGTTGAGGGCCGAAGTTGCTGTGGTTTTGTTTGTAGTTGCTGGTAGAAATTCTGGAAGTTTTTGTGGTGTGCTGGAATTCGACGATTTGTGTGCATTGTGATTCGGTTGGTGCGAGTTTAGCCAGCTAGACTTGGGGGAAGGGTTCGACACCACCCTGCCTGTGAGTTCTTCGCAGCATAATCACCCGGGCCACCCCACGCCCATCCCAGAAACGCGTGGTTTTCCGATTCTCTGTTCTTGTCCATGCCAGTAACCGTAGGATAACTGAGCGTTAAGGGGAAAGCTTCTTAGGATTTCCTTTCCTTCAAACACCTTTTGGTCCTACTGCTCCTGTGGTTTCATTTTTCCTGATAAACATTAGTGCAGAGTATTTATGTATTAATTATTACTAATATTGATTGATATTTATGTCGTCGATTCTTGTGACGATGAATGTTTGTAGTGAGATCCCATCTTAATTTCTCTTGTTATAAGAGTGTGTGGAAGTCCGTGTTTGACCACCACCACCACTCTCTCCTTTTCTGGCTTCTCTATCCCCCTCTCCTCACGCCTCCTACTCGCGCTTGATAGATGATCCAAAACGGGATGCTAAAATTTTGATTTGAGCAATTGTCGTTTTCGTCACATCCAGTTCTCTCTATATCTATCAGACTTGTGATTTTATTGCTCACTCATCCATCCATTGGATCCGAAGACGTTGGCCCAAATATTGTGGAATTTTGAACTTGTCGAGGCTACCGGCGTTGTTGATACTCACCTACTTTTTTGCAATTGCTGTGTCAGAAAATTTTATTTTAGACTCTTGACATTCCCAGAGCCTTTATCTACTGCATATGACCATTGAAAAGTGCGGGACTGAGTGTGAATTTTAAGGGTCTTTCCCTGTTTTTTTTTTTCCTCTCTTTCTCTCTTCCCCCCTCCTCTAACCCTCTATCTTTTATCCCTTCTCCACTGTGGTCATCGTCGTCGTCAATGGCGTTGCTAATTTCGTTATCCGTACTTGCACTTTTATATCCAGCAACTACCGTTGTGGGATGCAGAAATGACCAATTCAAGTGCCAGGACGGCAGTTGTATCGACGCGGAGAAACGATGTGACTGGTCAAAGGATTGCCGAGATGGATCTGACGAGTTCCAGTGTCCACGTAAGTTCCTCATAATGTTTCAACTTTTTCTTTGCGGAGAGGGACGAACCCATTTATTGGGTTTATCTTTCTTGCCATTTGTTTCTTACCATGTTATTATGTTGCCGTTGGTCAAGAGTAATTTTTCATTAATGAATATGAAATAATTAGATACGTTTTTACCACGTTTTTATGGAGAAATAATTGCAGAATTTTGATTTTCTTGTGTAACTTCTTCTTTCTGTATTTGTATCGAGGATTTTTCTTATTATTTTTTTTTCCACTCTCTTTGTGCATTTGTCGTCGTTCATCTTTTTTTCAATTGCTGAATTTATTGACGATATAAAAATCGATATTAGTCTTGGTGTTCATCATATGAAAGTGTCATTAAATGTTACGAAGAGTTTAATTTATGGGTAGATTTCTTAAAATCTAAATTCAGTTTATGATGAAGAGAGACGACAACGGCGGCTGGAGTTCAGATTTTATAATTTTTAAAAAAATTCATCTCTTTTTTTTGGGGGGGGGGGATTGTGGCATGAGTGAAAGATAACATCACATGTCTACGTAGTGGAATTTTTTACTTCATAAATTTAATTATAATAATAACATTGGAAATTTCTCAAATAGAGGATCTTAAAATATGTATTGGTTTACCCATGCATTACATTTTTTTCTGAGCTAGAAGAAATTTAAAAATTATCTCATCTGGGCTTCTTTCGCCGAAGTTCAGTTTTTTTTTTCCTGGACTCCACCCATCTTTGATGCTGACCAGCTTTTGCTTGCTATATAAAAGCAGTTTGCATTGTCTGTCATCGGGCAGACTCGGCCCTCCTCCTTTCTCCTCTTGTCTTTCCACTTTTTAACAGTAAGCTGGCGGGGAAATGAGTGAGGCGTCCAGATGAGTTTTTGTGTGGGAGGGTCACGATGTTGGAGGTTGCGTGTCCATCCAATTTACAAGAGTGGCCATTTAAAAACAACTTTAGCACGAGGTTATTAAGTGTGATTATGGTGATGACTTTTATAGTGATAATAATGTCTTGTTCACTTTTTTTTTTCTGCAAAAATATTTTTATATGATGTTGGTTTTTATCTTCCGAGAGGTTGGGAAGATTAAGAAAAAACTAAGGGAAAAATAGTGACCTCTTGTCTCTATTCGGTCATTTGCAGCTGTTGTGAGGGCTCTTGTGGGTGCCAAGCATTGTCGTTTTCTTTCTTTAAGAATCTCCTCAGTCACACACCCTGTCCATTCTGTCGTCACCATTCGTAAAGGTCTGCTGATCGTCTCAAATGGGTGTATGTCTGACGATTGAGCTACTGGTGCACAGGTTCGAACCTTGCAGATGTGGGTGGAAGTCTAAAGTGTGCTTTCTACCCCGTTATTGTTTTGCTAATTTGACGTTAGTCTCTATATACTTTTGGAGGTAATTTACGGAGAACAAGAGGAAGGAGCAGAGCTTTACACCTGGGAATTTTGTCGATTTATTCGTATATTTATTTCCCAAATTGCTTGTCGTGCTAAGGATGGTTGTTGTTGTTTGTTGGTGTTTTAGGGCCCTTCAACTGCAAAGGTCATTAGAGCCCCGTCCACAGCATAGTCCTGATGCAGAGATTGCACAGACACTACACTTATGCGACGATTTTTGGGTATTAGCAGTACCCAGGTTTCCCAAGTGGCCACCCATGTCAGTACTAGCTGGTGTTGCGCTGCTTAACTTCAGGGATCAGACAAGAACTGGTGTGTCCACACCACACTGGACTGCGGTTTTACTTCTCATCTGATGGAAGGCACGCTTGGGATGTTGCTCCCCGTTCAACGGAAAGAAGCCACCCATCTTGGTCACGATGAAACTTACATCCATGGACTCGGTGGCAATCACGGCACCATTGAATCATCGAGGTGTGGGCCCTTCTATCCCGAATTGGATGCAGGCAGTGGCGTCACTAGGGGGTGCGGGCCGCACCGGGTGGCACCACTCGCACTATGAGAAATGGGGTGACACCATGGTGTCACCGCACCGGGTGACGCCAACCCTAGCAACGCCACAGGATGCAGGGAAATTGTTGACCACTGTGATGTATAAGGTGTAATTACTTTCCATAATTGGACACTCTCCTCTGTTTTGGAATGTGATGTGCAGATCCTCAAAATTTTCAACTGCAGACGGAGCTCTTCTCACATTTTCTCATTAGCAGCGGTAAATATTCTTCGGAATGGAATTTGGGATTAGGATAATGGGACCTGAGAGATGGTGCCTTTGGATAATGGTGCCTTTGTCCACATTCACTGTTGCCAGTGCATGGTTGGGATGTCCGATGTCTAAAATTTTGGGTTGATAATTGATAGTTTGTGAATGTTTTATGATGTCGTCACTAGGAGAATGATGTTGGTTATTTTTGGAATTGAAATTGACCCTCTTTGATCTGTGGTCTGAATAGCCTACATTCGTAGTGACGTCATATTTATGCTGTATTCTGAATTGAACACCGAATAAGGGAGCGAATGATTAATTGTGCCTATCATTTCTCTCCAATATGCTGGAACTGCAGACGAAGATGAGGTAGACGGCACTTTGACCCTAGTTCAGCAGATGCCTAGAGGTAAAAGGGTTTTGATGGGGGAACCAGAAACTGGCCACCATTAAATAGCGGCTGTGCAAACAGGCAGTTGTTTATTTATTGCGTCGGTGTGGGACATGACTCTTCGTGTAATATTCATTTAACCTTTCGTCTCTGGTTCTTTAGTTGTACCTGTGTGCGCCCGAGGCCAAATTTTCTAGGTAGAAGCAATTATTCAATCCGGTTAAACCGATTTTTGCACCAGAGTGTGTAATGGGAATAAACAACTTTAGGAGGAGGATGGGCGGGCGGTAAAAGAGTGGACGTGTGGGTGGAAGGGTTAACTTAATAGGTGCAGAGTTAAATTTGATAAAATGCCTTGGCGTACTTGAAACAGGGCACTAGCCGGTCCGGGAATGTTAATGATTGTGCGCGCGTAACTAGGACACCGGCACGATTTTTCAGTGAAGGTGTAATTGGTGTCGAGGTGCGGCTATGGGATATTGAAATTCAGTGGTTGTATCTGTTTTTGATTAAGATAACGAGATCAGTGAAGTAGGAGGTTAAAGGTCGTGGACAGGCCGTTGAAGGATTTGATGGGACATTGAGGAGATGGGGGTTGTATGCGGTGTAATCGTTGTCAGTCGCTCTATACGCCAAAGAGAAGAAGAGGAATGAAGGGAAGGATGGCGAAGTTTGAAGAGTGAAGGATGATGATGATATCTAGGAATATTTTTGATGTACTAGTGGTGGTCTTTTCTGGCCCCCTCCCTCGCTTCCTTGTTGTTTTTATTTGCCGTCTTCTCGTTGCGGATGCCTGTCAGGGAAGAGGTGTCAAATCTGACAAGAAATTGGGCAAGGAATAATCAGTGTATGATAAAGTTCCCCGTGTCGTTTTTATAGGTCTTTTTACATATTTTTTTTTGTTTGGGACGTTTTTGATCTTCCGTCTCCTTTGCCCCCACCACATTCTCCTCCTCTTTTTAGAGATCCGGGCCTCTTGTGTAACATCAATTTGACGTAACCCAGGCTGGAAACAGAAAACATGTCTGTTAGGATGCTGTCATCCTGAAGTGTTGGTGGTGTGTGACGGTTTTATACCAATTTCTTTCATCTAATTTTGGAATTTATTGCAGCCTTTAATCAAAATCACTCGGCTAAGCCCATGATTTTGATGAACGGTTCTCCTAAGGTTAGAGAAATGAAATGGGCCAACCCCTTTGTAGCTATCTTTTTTTCGGACGGGGGATATTAATATAATTCAGGAGCTTCACGCGCCTAGAAAGTCTTTGAGACGATTATTTCTGTACTCGTGTTATCATCACTAGGCGACCTAGATTCTTCTTCCGTGTGATTGTAAAAGAATTCGAAGGCCGGCGTTTTCGGTAGCCTGAGTGGCTGATCTTCAATTGGTTCTTGAAAAAAATGTGCTGATAGCACCCCGCGGCCTGATGAAGAAAGTTTTACAGAATAAACTGTGACCAGATGGCAGAGAGCAACGACAAAAGCCGAATTTTTCATAGGTGGTGGGCTACAGGTTCTGTCCTGGTCATAGGAAGGAAGGAAGTTGAATGGAAAGTAGAATGGTGTCCTGTTCTGTCCTGGTGCTGGGCATAGGTGGTGGGCTACAGGTTCTGTCCTGGTCAAGGAAGGAAGGAAGTTGAATGGAAAGTAGAGCTGGCGTCGTAGGGCGATATGGAAAAGACCGATTTTCCGGGTGAAGGATCTCTTCTTCCTGCTGGTGTCTGTAAAAGAAATTCTCTCCAGAGAGAGAAGTTAAGCCGTCACTGAATACTGTCGCACAGTTCGCGTGTGCGTCCCTGGATTCATTGAAACAAATTTGGGTGCCCGACCGCTGTAATTGGGTGGGAAATAGCTAGGAATGGTGATGAGAGCTCTTTGCCCTGTCCACCTACTCTTTCAGACTTTGGTCATCAGATGGTTAGCACTGGCCTCTTGTAGTGTGCTTGAGTTCATGGGTCGTATATCAAGATTGAGACTGATGGTGGTCGCGCGAACCATTGACTAATATATTAAACAGGTCTTTCATTAATGGAGGAAGTTGTGCTGTGGGACTACAGTATGTGGGCGCCACACAAGGCCACACAAGAGCCAATTTTGCTTAGCAATTGTAGTGGTCTCCTGTTTACTCGACAGCGTCTTCTCCGATCGTCTCTTGGTGTCCTCTTATCATTCATTATATTACTGCAATGCAGTTGGGACCAATTCATCGTCATCGCGAACCCTTTTCCTATCTATGGCAGCGCCGGGTGCTCATTTTTGTCCCATTAGGACGGATGCATGATCTGTTGGGGCGGCTGTATTGCGTTGGACACACCAGTTCTCCTCTGATCACTGAAGTTAAGCAACGCAAGCCCAGTTAGTACTGACATGGGTGGTCGCTCGAGAAAGCTGGGTTCTGCTAATACCCAATAATCGTCGCATTAGTGTAGTGTCTGTGCAGTATATGCATTAGAACTATACAGTGGACGAGTCTCTAATGACCTTGTAGTTGACGGGACCTTAAACTCCAACAAACAACAACTGAAATTGAGCAACGCAATCCCAGCTAGTACTAGCATGGGTGACCGCTTGGGAACACTGGGTACTACTAATACCCAAAATCTTCGTAACAGCGTAGTGTCTGTGCAGACTATGCATTGGACGGGGCTCTAATGACCATTGTAGTTGAAGGGCCCTAAAACAACAATGAAGCAATATCTAATTTGGTCAGTATTTTTACGCAGCCGGCTGCCAACCTAATGCTACAGCATTTTACTTCGTTGAGACACTTCGTCCACCGTCGTTAAGGGGTAAACCCTACTCTTGGAAATCTTGCCGAAATGCATATATATTTTACGGCTGTAAGGGTTGTTTGACACACACAGATGACATCGGCACCCCCCACAGAGCTACGACTTCACTTCCCATCCGATAGAAAGCGCGGTGAAGGAAGGCAAAACGACCTCGGTTCAGGATTGAACCCTGGAACCACTGACTTTGTAGTCCAGCGCTGCTACCCGTGTGCCACTGAGGCGGGTCAGTTGGGGAGACGTCCGGTACGGAAGACGCGATTTAGGTGTTAACACTTCTTCAAGAGCGACAACTGACCATGACAAGAATTAAACTTGTGTAGCATGAGCTTGAAGAGTCACGGACATTGCTAAATTAAGTTGAACAGGCAGGGGACAGGACCCACTCTAGCATTTATGTCACCTCGGACAGAAAGACGAATTACCACCCCGGACAAAAAGCTAGTAGATAAAGTGACAATTTTCTGAAGCTTCGTCGTTGTACATCACCGGCCCGTGCCCCGTAATTTGTTTACAGTGCCTCGGTACGTCGCATTAGTGTAGTGTCTGTGCAGTCTCCGCGCTAGAGCTATGCAGCGGACGGGGCTCTAATGACCTTGTAGTTGAAGGGCCCTAAAACACCAACGAAACGAAAAAAAATGAAAGGGGGGTTTTGTGCAGAGTGCGCCCCACTATATTCGTGATTATTAAATTAAGACGAGCCTGTAAACATGATATTTGCATTATTGTTGCTGCAACCCTTTCTTCTTCGTCTTCCCCCTCCCCCTTTTTACTTTCTTAAACCACTTTGTCACTTAAGGTCCATTTTTTGTGAACTGTCACCCTCCTTCCTTGCACCTCTCACTCCAAGGAAAGTGGTACTGTAGTTAAAATTGGGGAGTAGTTGCTAGGTAGTTGTTTTACTTGTGTTTGTGAGTGTGTTCGTGCTGTGGTCCAATTCACAGATCCTCCAAGAAGGGGAGAGAAATGGTAAAGGTACAATCTTCCTTAAAAAAAAAGAAAAGATAATCTGGATTATTTTATTTGCGGAGTTTGATGGCCCAAATGTCTTCCGTATTGTAAACATTTATATCTGAGATTAAAAAAGAGTTATAAAAAGCGATGTAACTGAATTAGTGGAAAAAAAAAGAGTAGTAAATCCCCTTTCTTGGTCCTTCCCTCGTTTGTCGTTCAGGATTATTAACCTGTTTCACTCGCCACGTAGACCCGTCCGTTCCCCAAGCTTCATCTTCTCCCTCTCCCCTCCGCCGCCATACACTCGTTTTACACATTCGGATGCCCCCCTCCCCCACCTCAATCCTGTTATCCATTTTCACTTATTCCTCTTATGTTCTCTCTCTCTCTCATCTCCCTCCTGTTGTCCAAATCCTGACACCCTCTTTCTAGCCCCTTGTCTCCCGGAGCAGTGTCCTGAATTCTGATATCTCCAACAATATAAATATGAACCGGTTAAGAAATATTGGTTCAACCCCCCCAACCTTTTCCACCCTTCAAACCCACCTCTGTCTCTCCACTACTAGTACCACTACTTTGTGGAAAAATATTTTTCTTTCAAATCTTGAAAAAATATTTATTCTAGGGCAGGCCTGTTTTAGGGTATAATTACCTAGTGTGAACTCTGTGGAAATTGACCCCTTGACTGTGTTAAGTGGCCCATCCATGTCTAGTCATTGGTGGTCATCGAGATAGGATTTTTATTGTCCCGTGTCGTTTGTTGACTTGTTCAGTGTCGACCTTCTTGATGAAGTGTGTGATGCAGGCGGCAGGGGTTAAGGCTCTGGATGCGTATTTGTCGGTTATTTGATTATTTATTGTCTTCGGTCTACATCAATTGCTGTTTATTGACAACTTGTGGAGAGACAAACGGACAGACTGCTTCACACCCCTGGGAATTTTTGAAGAATTTGTCATGTGGGAGGGGTGAATTGTTTGGCTTGTTCGAAATGAGGTAAAGGTAAGGAACATCGTGCATGCCATGCTGTACTGATGTTTCGGACTTTTCATCTTGATAGATTGCCGGTTCTTGTAATGTCTCTTTGCGATTGATGGATGAAAAGCCATTGGTCTTGGTTAGAATCGAGCCTATCTTTAGTCAGACGATAACTGAGGTGGTATCTTTTACACGGTTAGGAACCCCTGGGAGCTGTGAATTGCGTTGGACACACCAGTTCTGATCACTGAAGTAAAGCAGCGCAACCCCAGCTAGTACTGACATGGGTGGCCGCTTGGGAAAACTAGGTACTGCTAATACTCAGAAATCGTCGCATTAGTGTGGTGTCTGTACAGTCTCTGCATAAGAACTATGCTGTGGACGGGGCTCTAATGACCTT
>JAAFCE010008001.1:0-23756 GCA_013389805.1 Trigoniulus corallinus
CAGAGGTACATTAGTGGGGTGTCGAGAGCTGATAGAATTAGGAACGAGTATATTGGGAATAATTTGGGGGTAGGACATCGCAGAAAGAAAGCGGGAGAGTAGATTGAGGTGGTTTGGACACGTAATACGAAGAGGGGAGGAGGAGCTCGTTAGGTCCATTGCAGGAATGCAGGTGGTTGGAAGCACCCGGGAGAGGGGAGACCGAAGCAGACGTGGGAACAGGTTACGGGGGTATTCGTAAGGTTATGGAAGTATGTGAGGTGGATGGAGACTTGGTGGGAGATAGGCGGGAGTGGAGGGCTGGAACCCGCAAACTCCTAATGGATAAGTATTGAAACCACTGAACGTGTGTAGGATGGATTGGTCTGCTATCCCGTCGTGCCGTGTGGCGGATGGAGTGCCCCGTTGTCCCGTGTGGGTGGAGTGGCTGTGTCAGTCCCGTATTGCATTGTAACTCCGTTTACAGAGGAGTAGGCAGATTTTCAGTCCTAATTTTCTTGCGTGGTAGTTTTTACCCTTGGCGTCAGTTGGCTGCTTTCATAGTAGTAATGGATTAAAACTTTGCATAAATATTCAAATGCCAAAAGTGATGGCGCAACATCGCGACAGCCAGGCCTTCTACCCCCCAGTCTAAATTCTGTTCGTCATTCCGATATTGGACGAATGGGAATAGGAATGATCAGGAAACTGAGAATGGTAGTTAATCATTTATTTGGCTATTTTTCCACGTCATTTCAGCAGTTCAGCTTTTCTCTTGGGGATGTGGCACCCTCAAGGTGATGACAACTTACTGAAACCGGACCTTCATTGTTTCTTATCCATGGAGATCATTTAAATGTCAGTGTCCCACGGATATTTTAATGTCTCGTTGCGTCGGTTGTGTATTTTTTTTTTGTTTTTGATTTGACAAGAGACCCAGATACAACCCTGAAATGATTGCCCGCTGTCCTCCTTCGCTTGCACATCCTGGGATGATACACAGAGGTGGGCGATGACTGCCTAGTTTGGTTGCCAGACAACGGTCTCGGGAGGTTGGCATTTGAGTTAAGCGAATATTAAACTGGTAGGACAACCTTTGATCGGGATTTTAGTATTCAATTGTTGTCAGTGTCTTTTATGATAATTCCTTCACTTATCCTTGCCACTTGTATGATGGTTGAGTGGAGAGCATGCATCCTTCTAGAACTAGACTGTCGTCCCCTCATCACCAAACCCCATGGTCACCTTGCTATTTTAAGTGTACTTGTTTTGTGAAGCACTGCACACACTCCTCTACACCGAGTGGCCAATTCGGACATTGCTACGTTTTATTTTCATTCGCATGAGTTGGACGTTTGAATATATTACAGGGTGGTCCAAAATAACTTGGTTGGTTTACTGCTGCTTTCGTCCTCTTTTTAAAATGTTTAATATGACAAAACAACAACAACAACAAAAAAAGACCAAATTTTTACTAATTGTATTGACAATTCTTTTAAATTTATAGTTATAAATTAACGAGAACTATTATTTGAATACTTATGATGGTCGCATGTGTTTCGGGCCACCCTGTTTAGTAATTGTGATTATTGCCTGCCATTTTGTTTTTATTTCATTTTATTTCTCTGCTTCAACTCTGCAATTTTTAGGCCCAATTACTCCATCAGGCTGCCGTAGTGATGACCAGCATGTATGCACCGATGGCATCACGTGTATCGATAGCGCACGGCTATGTGACGGAACACGTGATTGTCCCTTGGGGGACGACGAGGAAGGCTGTGGTAAAAAATCAACCTACATCTCAATAAAAATGTCCCCATCCTCCACCTCTGTTTGTCGGTGACGTAATTAGTTCCTTCCGGGAACGTGGAAAAATTAACCGCCATATGTATATATGTATTAACGTTTAAATTTCTTAAATTAACGCATTTAATAATCGTGTGACGTCGCGGCAGTTAAAAACCGATTAAATTATCATCACTAAAATACATATACTTAAAAAATATATATATTAAAATTAACCTAATAGCAAACGGTAATAATTGAATAATAAATTGAATTATTTAACGCTTAAATTAAAAAAAATAATATTATTATAACCCGTCGACATCATCCGTATTTTGATCTATTACATAATGTGTCCGTCGTCTTTTCTCTCCTCCACCTACTTTATGTAACCCTGATTGTGTGACTCCTAGGAAATCCGGAAGATTTGTTCAATTTCTTTTTTCAGAAAATATATTAAGGCCATATTTAATGTGGTCATTTAACTACGTTAATTAGAATTATTATTTAATGAACACTTTTTAAAATCAGTTTTTCTGTAATATTTAATGGATTTCAGAACCGACTTGTGCGCCGCAGCAATTTTTGTGCGATATCGACAGATGTTTGGATGAAGATGCGAGATGTAACGGTGTACCTGACTGCGTCGACTTAGCAGATGAACGGGACTGTCCACAACCACCCACAGAGTCCAGTAAGTTTTTTTTTTCTATTACTTTCACTTTTCTGTAGGGGTTTGTCAACCAATGACTTACTTAGCCAATATATCGAAATAGAAAGACTTTGGAGTAGTTTTTAGGTCAAAAGAAAATGCGTTAGCATAGCGTGAGAGCTGGATAGCTTCACTCTTCTCTTCAAGGGCAAAGGGGATGCCCAAGACTGTGGTAGCTATAGAGGTATCAAGCTTATGGGTCATTCTATGAAGCTCTGGGAGGGAGGAATGAAATGTCGCATTTCGGGATAGAGCTAGTGTCAAGGGAAATCAAATTCGGGTTCAGGCCAAATAGACCGGTCCGCAATGGAACCAATTTTCATTCTCAGGCAGATGATAGAAAAGCATAGGGCAGTGGTGGCGAACCTTTGCTTAAAGACGGGTCACAATAAGACGAAAAAAAAAACCAAAAAGTTGTCCGCGGGTCAGGTGCAAGCACTAATTAATTTTTTGAATAAAAAAATATGATTAATAATGAATAAATTCGTTCGCTAATGCAGCAAATAGAGAACATCATCATAATACCCTTATCCCGCCTGTGGCAGGGTCGGTCTGGAGGTTCTAGCCCGCCAGGTCCCCGTCCACATCACACACTATGAGACGATAAACTAGATATCATTCTCGTTCGGGTCACTTACAATTGCATGGTGGGTCACAGGTTCGCCACCACTGGCATAGGGCAGCAAAGAAATATTTCCATGCAATCTTCTTTGATTTGGAGAAGGCTTATGACATTGTTCCACTGCAGGTAGTATGGGTGGTATTACACATAAAAGGAGTAGAAGAAGGGTTTACTAGGATAGTACAGGATATGGAAGGGAAGTTTTACAGGGCAGTGGTAAGACCAGCTATGTTATATGGATCATAGTATTGGGGAGTGATGAAGAGCCACGTAAATAGAATGAAAGTAGCCGAGATGCGAATGCTGCGGGTACCTGAGTGGCGGTGCAAGAGCTGATAGGACTGAGTATATTAGAGGTAGCCTGGAGGTGGGGAACATCGTGAAAAAAAAGGGAGAATAGATTGAGGTGGTATGGGCACGTAATGGAAAGAGGGGAGGAGGAGCTCGTTAAGTCCAGTGCAAGTGGTTGGAAGTACCTGGGGAGGGGGAGACCAAAGCAGACGTGGGAGCAGGTTGTCCGTAAAAATATGGTAGTGTGTGAGGTGGAAAGGGATCTGATGGGAAATAGGCGAGAGTGGAGAGCTAGAATCCGCAGAGCAGACCCTGCCACAGACGGGATAAGGGTACGATGATGATAAGGTCAAAAGAACGTAGGCAATTGACGACTGTTTTAAGAGGAGAGAGAGTGAATCAAATAGTGAGAGATAGAGAGACAGGGAGCGAGAAAGACTCACGGAGAGAGAGATTGGGATAGAGATAGATAGAGATGGAATTTAGCCCGTTGTGACCAGTGGTCTTCTTTCCCCCTCCTCACTGCTTAACACACGCTCTTTTAAGCTGCCTTCCTCACATTTGAAGGTCATCATTCCGGTCAGTCCTCATTCTTGTTTCTCGCCTATTCCTAGTACTTACCTCTCCTTTCTACTGCTCTCTCCCTCATTGTTGTCTTGGCAGACCGATGACCATTGCTCAAGACGTTTTGCAGAGTGAGTGACCTCATGACCATAGCAAGGTGTCTCGCTTTATCAAAGGTGTAAATTTCTCTTTTGCAAAAATGTCACAATTTTACAATTTGGAAGTTCTTTTGTCCATTTTTTTTGTGTGTCGAACTGAGGAAATGAGAAATGATTTGTCCGTATTTTGTGCGTGAGGTTACTGGCATGTTGAAGTAGAGCTTTCCCTCTCCCTTTTTCTCCTTGTGCTCTTTCAAATCTTCTTTTCCTTTCGGAGTAGGAAAGAGAGGGATGATATTTTCTTAAGAATTTGTCGATATCCTGCAACAACGCCTTTCCTTCGAATCGGTTCA
The DNA here is from genome assembly GCA_013389805.1 of Trigoniulus corallinus. NCBI lineage: Eukaryota > Metazoa > Arthropoda > Diplopoda > Spirobolida > Trigoniulidae > Trigoniulus > Trigoniulus corallinus. The sequence goes on from JAAFCE010008001.1 coordinate 4,405, forward strand.
AGTGGAGTTTTGGTGTTGAGTCTTTCCGCTATTGTCCCCGTCTTTTTCATTGTCCACTTGTGAACATGTGGTTTCATTATGAATCCATTGTCACTTTTCTCCCACCGCCACCTCATTTTTTTATTTTCGGCTGTCCGTTCATCTTTGTTGCTTTCCAACGTCGTCGTCTTCCCTTACTACCTTTGATGTCGAAAATTCGGTATTGTTATGCGGCAATTCAGTTTTCTAGAAATGTATTTCTCGACTCTTTCTTCACACTTGATCACAAATACTTATAAAACACATATTATGCGAAAGAGACAAGAGATCCTAAATGGCTTTATTACACGAATTTAGAGGAGGAGGGGAAGCTTATATGGTTATCGAAAAGTTTAATCTAGATTGAAGTGGAAAAATATTGGTAAATAAAATCCGACTGGTTCCGATGTTCCTCTTTTGCGATCAAACTGGGTCGTTTCTTTGTAGTACGGTCGTATACTGTATATATTCAATGATGTGTTGAATAAATGTGGAGAGGAGCAAACTTGGATGTTTGGCAGTTGGCTGAAGGGGGAGGACCCTTCCGGCGTCGTTCATGACATGTGTGTCTAGAAGAGATAGCTATCAGTGAAATCAGGCAAAATAAGTAAATTGAGTATCTGATAAACAGGTGCTGTTTCGTTAGGATGACGATCAGGTTGTAAAGAGCAGGAACATCTATGAAGCAGTTGTCTAGACTTGAATTTAGTCAGGCTTTATCAGAATTAGAGGGGAGCGGCGAGTTGCGTTGGACACACCAGTTCTCGTCTGATCACTGAAGTTAAGCAACGCAAGCCCAGTTAGTACTGACATGGGTGGTCGCTTGGGAAAGCTGGGTACTGCTAATACCCAATAATCGTCGCATTAGTGTAGTGTCTGTGCAGTCTATGCATTAGAACTATGCAGTGGACGGGTCTCTAATGACCTTGTAGTTGACGGGACCTTAAACTCCAACAAACAAAACAGAATTAGAGAATGGAAGCGGGTTCGAGACTGTGCCTCAGTGTATATAGGTTATATAACCAAGCAGGGAACTCCTAACCCTTTCCCTACTTATCGCAGGGTCGGGTACTCATCCTGTCCCTTTTTTTTGTTCGTTTGTTGGTGTTTTAGGGCCCTTCAACTACAAGGTCATTAGAGCCCCGTCCACTGCGTAGTTCTAATGCAGAGACTGCCGTAGACACTACACTGATGCGACGATTTTTGGTTATTAGCGGTTCCCGGCAGTGGCGTCACCCGGTGCGGTGGCACCATGGTGTCACACCCTCTCCCGAAAAAAAAGTCGCTTCTTCTGCTTTGGTGTCCCCCCGTTTCTCATGGTGCGAGTGGTGTCATCCGGTGCGCCCCGCACCCCCTAGTGACGCCACTGGTTCTCAGTGTTCCCAAGCGGCCACCCATGTCAGTATTAGCTGGGGTTGCGTTGCTTAACTTCAGTGATCAGACGAGAACTGGTGTGTGCAACGCAATTTGCCGCACCCAGATCATCTTGTTCCCCTGGATGGACGCACGGATGATATCGTGGATGGTATTCTTTTCGCAGCCGCCTCCCGACCAAAGCAACTTCTAATCCTTTTCTTGCCTATGGGAGGGTCGGGTATCCATCCTGACCCTTTGATTGGACACACGGGTAATATATTGGAATGTATTTTCGACCGCCGCCTGCTGACCAAACCCGCGACCCCCCCCATGCTCATTTATCGTCGGTCTACTGTTTTTTTGGGGCACCAATCCACCGGCGGAAGGAGGCGAGCTCCTACACCTGGGGGGAGGGGGCGACTGTATTGTGTTGGACACACCAGTTCTCGTCTCATCACTGAAGTTAAGCAACGCAACCCCAGCTAGTACTAACATGGGTGGCCGCTTGGGAAAACTGGGTACCACTAATACCCCAAAATCGTCGTATCAGCGTAGTGTCCGTGCAGTCTCTGCATTGGAACTACGCAGTGGACGGGGCTCTAATGACCTTGTAGTTGAAGGGCCCTAAAACACAAACAGCAAACCAAATATATGGGATTCATGGAGGACATTCCTTATGATACTTTCACTCACTTGTACTAGCGACCATATTTACCATTTCCTGGGCATTTGGCTAAGCTTAAACATTGTTAAAGGCCCCTAAAACACCGACGAAACGTGAACCTACACCTGGGAATATTGCCTCATTCAAGAATACTTGCATCGTGTCAACCCGCCCTAAAGAACAGGATGTCACGTGCAGGTGTTCGAACGAATCTTCCAGGTGATTGCGTTCGAATTTCTGAAGGCCTTTTTTTTTTCTCCTAAGATTCCTTCAGTGGTAGCCATTTGCTGTTTTCGAGAATAGGGTTAAATGTTTTATAACCATCTCTATAAATTAAGTATAATTAAGAATAATTTTAAGGTACCAATTGGTGGTCATAATATACACATACCATGCATTATTCATCATCGATCATTTCGGCTATTTGAATTATTATTGTAATAGTATTTTAACCTTTGTTCCCTCCACCTGTTATCCTTCGAATTTTTTTTCCTCTCCTACCCCTCGATTTTCTTTGTTTTACCTCAATATTTTATGTCGTGTGTATGTGAAATGTCTGCCTTGTGTGGTCGGCACACTTACAAAGAGATGACCATTGTGTCCGGTTTTAGTAGTAATAGTAATAACGGTAGTAGCTGAATTCGGTGTGTGATTCGAGGGTCGTTCACGAAATCCCTTTACCCTTCCTTTCATGCTTTCTTCTTTTGCTACCTCATCTCCCTTGAGAAAATAGAGAACTTTTCCAGTTATAAACCTTGATTCATGCTTACATTGTTAATGAAGTAATAATTTGTGATCGATAATTAATAGTTGGGTTCTGACATTTTAGCAAACATGTGGCAAAACAGGAGTACGTGCAAAATATTTAAGAAAGCTTTCTTTAATGATAAAGACCAAGGTTTCTTCTCTTCATTTCCTATCTCCTTTTCTTCCTGCGGAAAGAGAAGTGAAGAATTTGAGATCGGAAGACAGGAATTTGAGGTCAAAATGTTTATAAGCTAAATACTCTGACTTCTTCATGTTTATCTTTAGCCCTCCCTTTTCTTTCGCTCCTCTAATATCGTTTAGGTTCTTCTCTACTTGTTCTCTACAGTCACTAAATTTTCCGATATCGTCGGCAAATGCCATCCACTGAGGGGCCCACTCCTCCTACTCACGTCAACAGTTCGTCCATAACCAGAATGAAAAGGTATGGACTAAGTGCTGAACCTTGGTGCACCCCACCCTTTACTGGAAAGCCCCCAGTATTTCCTTAAGGTGTCCTTACCCTGGGCGGGAGCGGCGAATTGTGTTGGACACACCATTTTTCGTCTGATCACTGAAGTTAAGCCCAGCTAGTACTTACATGGGTGGGCGCTTGGGAAAACTGGGTACTGCTAATACCCAAAAATCGTGGCATTAGTGTAGTGTCTGTGCAGTCTCTGCATAAGATCTATGCTGTGGACGGGGCTCTAATGACCTTGTAGTTGAAGGGGCCTAAAACACCAACAAACCTTACCCTGGCTATGGAACCGCCATACATATCCTGAACTATTCGAATAAACCCTTCTTCTACCCTGTGCTTGATGGCTGCTTCAACCTCATCATTCCACCACTATGTCTGCCCCCAGTGACATTGCGGACTACTGATGACGGCGGCCCCGGGCCCACTCGAGCACCCTTGACGGCCGCCGGCACTGGGGTTTTAATCCCCTGCACCGTAGGTTCGACGACTTCTGAATTTCGCATCATATATGTGCAAATTTTGAATTCCCTGTCCGCAGTCCCCATCCACCACGTAGCCCAATAAGGGGACGCCCATTTGGGTCGCCAGGGTTGCTCGGACAGGTAGCTTTCAGATGGCCAAAACCTTCGAGTGCCAGGACCAATATGCATCGAGGGCTGACTATGACATCTCCGAAAGTAACTCTTAAGGGGCGAGAAGTGCTCCCTTTCGCCGATTGATCAGACCGAGTATCCGTCTGGCCACCAGTCCTCCACTGGAAGCTGTGGCCAAAGTGGTGTATTGGCGACTGGGGATCGCAACCACGCATTGCCCCCTCCACCACCAGGATCCGCTTTTCCCCAGGTGTTCGGGTCTCCTCGCACGGCAAAAACACGTGGGTAGGCTTCTTACGGTCACTTCCCAGAGGAGCTTACGTCGATCAGGGCCAATTTTGATGTTCCAGGTAGGCCTCCCTTTGCAGTTTGTTCCCACACTGCATTATACAACCAAAAGATAAATTTCGGCAGGTAAATTACTGCTTTGTTGGTTATAATAATAATAATAATATTGCATGGTGTCTGACCTACTGCTCAATAGCTATAAGCAAATGTTTGAGACAGCCATGCTTTATTTAATAACTCATAATGGGACAAAAGTTATATATAATGAACAATTTTATCCGAGGAAGTTATTTATCAAATGACACAGGCCCATAAATATATTTTCTGGGCCCTAATGACCATTGAAGTTGATGGGCCCTAAAACACGAACGACATAAATATATTACACGTATATACAAGGTGGGCAAAAGTGTGAGAGAGCACATCTATGGCTTCCTCGTGGATCATTTTGATAATATAACTTTCTCGTTTGACATACCAATGAACAAAAGACATTTCAAACCACATTTTTTATGAGAAAACCAAGCAAGCAATCACCAAAACAGGTATATGCAGGTGAACGAGACAATGTCAATCAACGGCGACTGAACAGAAGGGGCGAAGCCGCGCTCAGTAAAAGAATGGGCAACTGCTAAATGACAGCAAGAACCCATTACAACTAATGAATTAATCCTATTACACGAACGTGAATTCCTACAGTGGTATATATAAACTCTGACCTATCTCTAGCGGGATTGCTGTCCCACCCAAGTAAGGAACACCCTCTTACTCTTCCCCATTGGACAACCCAAATATCGTTGTAGTCCACCTTTCAAAAACTTCTCCAACTGTTTTATTTATATCTTTTCAAAGTTAATCAAAATACCGTAAAATCTCACGTAAAGTCCGCACCTCAAATATAAGGGAGATTGAGCTTACAGTTACCGATAACCATTTGTCCCATAAGCAGACGAAATTTAAGGTGCGCATGCTCCACAAATAAAATTAATTGTTCGGAGCATGCGTAACTTAAGTGTCGTCTGCTTATGGGACAAATGGTTATCGGTAACTGTACGCTCAATCTCCCTAGTGTCCGCCCCCGTCTATAGTCCGCATTAGCGATGGGTATGTTTCAAATATAGTCCGCACCCATATATTGTCCGCCCTCTCATATAGCCCGCACTAAATGACCCTATGTTTCGCGTATAATCCGCGGGCACTACGTGAGATTTTACGGTAATTACAACAAAATTGTGCAGCCAAGTTGCGTTGTGCAGCCACGTTGCGTTGGACACACCAGTTCCCGTCAGATCACTGAAGTTAAGCAGCGCAATCCCACGGCAATACCAACATGGGTGGTTTGGTAAAGAACGTTGGAGGTGCAAATTAACCATCTCCTTCCTCCTTTCCCCTACCTCTTCATCTGCCGCGGCCAGCCTCCTAAGGGTTCGTCCTGTTATGGCTGCCTGCCTTACTCCCCAACCCACAAAACTAATCCAATCTAATCCAATTAGAAGTTGGGTGAACAAGGAGGAGAGGGGAGGAGGGGTTCAAGTCGCGCTCTTAGTGGACTCGACGATTCTGTTTAGCCGAATTGTAGTGACACACCTCGCTAAAAAGCGACCATCTTCTTGCTTGCGATACGGTAAATTTTTTTAGTCAAAATGCAATAAAAACATTTTCCTTACTTGGGAGCTAAATAAGACCCTTGTTGCATTAAGCGATCCGATGATGAACCACATACTGTTCAGAGCAGCTCGGCCGCTGGCAGGGTCGGGTACCCATCTTGTCCCTCTGAATGGGCACCAGGGCGATATATTGGTCATTGTTTTACCGCAACCGGTTGCCGACCAAAGCTGCAACCCCAATGCTTACTTATCGTCGGTCTACTGTTCATTGTTTGGGGACGCCGGGGGAGGGGCGAACTCCTACACCTGGAAATTTTGCCTCGTTTACCCGTTGCGTAATAGAGAGGGTTCTTTTACGTGCAAGTGACATCGTACACCCACACGGGACCTCGGTTTTACTTCTCATCCGGAAGAAGGCGCACTCGCGGCCTCTCTCTTCCTCGCCCGAAAGAAGCCAACCCACCTCGGTCCAGTGTCGAACCTAGAACTACTGACGCAGTTGCCGAGCTCTCAAACCCTTACGCCACCGAGGCGGGTACGAACCAATCAACCATATGCAGTTTTCCTAATTCCTAATTTTACTGTTACATTCAGTGGCGTCACTGGGGGGGGGGGGGGGGCGGGCCGCACCGGGTGACACCACTCACGCCATGAGAAATGGGGTGACACCAAAACAGAAGAAGCGGCTGTTTTCGGGAGAGGGGGTGACGCCAACCCTAGCGACGCCACTGGTTACAATAGCGAGTTGGGGAGTAAGCCAAGCAGCCATAACAGGCCGAACCCTTAGGAGGCTGCTCGCGGGTGAGGAAGTGGAAGGTGTAGACGGTGTAGGAGAAGGGACATTTGCAGCACCCAACGTTCACTATCAACCACCCGTGTTGGTACTAACGTGGGTTTGTATTGCTTAACTTCAGTGATCTCACGAGAACTGGTGTGTCCAATGCAACTTGGCCGCACAAAAAGACCAAATTTCTTTTCCAGTTTGTCAGGGTCGGGATCACACGGGGTGAGGGTTTTCCCAGTCATAAGGATTAAACGTGTTATCGAAATTAGTTCAATATTAAATGCAATGTGCTTAATTAGTCGCCGTCATTCAGGAGCTTCTGGGAAAGGCCGTTCTCAGGCTCTTAGAAATAATCAAAAAATATGTCAATTTCTTACTTGGTATTACTACGATAGCATGATGATTGTAGCTAGGTTAGGAAGTAAGAGTGGCAGGCGGAAGGGCTGAGACTGTATTTCCAGCCCTCCCTCCCTTCTTAACTTTCCCTTTAATATATCGACATTGGTCTAGTTAAGCATTTTGAATCGTGTGTGTAGAGAGGTTCATACTGATTTCCAGAAGGTTAAATGGGTTATTCTTAATCGGCCACCGATGAGTGTTGGGTTCGTGCCCCCTCCTTCCGTCATCGACACCTGTCCTTCATCTTTTCACCAGCACATTTCATTAGAGAGGGCATTTTTTTTTTTTATTTCGTAAAAAAAAAAAACTTTTGGTTTGGCCTCCTTCCCTTCCTCTCATGTCTTCCTTCCATTTTATTTACCAAATTTGACGGCTGTGAGTTCAAAAGGCGTTCTTGTTTTCGTTAACTGTGCATAATAAGGAAGAGTTGGTAGAGGAAAGGAGAGGGGGGGGGGTAGCACAAGAGAGGGATTATTAATACTGAAATGGAGGGTGGAATTTATGTAATGTGAAAAGAGGAGAAGAATAAAAATGGGGATTGATTAGTATTTTAAATTATGGAGGGAATGAGAAATACACAAGTCTGCTAATATGATGGCTTATAAAGGCCATCATAAATTTTAGTCTTGGAGTTGTGTATGTTGTGTTTAAGAGAGGGGGGCGGTTAGTACAGCTAGTAGAAGTATTGAATGAGGAAGTGAATGCTTAGGCTGTTTTTTTATTATTATTACTGTACTTTTATTTCGAAGAGCAAAATTAAGGCTTTTGATCCATTTCGTTTTTGAAATTTAACGTCTGCAAATTTGGATCGAATCCAATATCAACGAATACGAAGGTGACGGTGGCAGTGGCTGTGTATCGACAGCAGCAGCTGCAAAAAGATGTAGTGCGGATTGTGTTTAAAGACCGACCTTAGAGAACAGGCAGCAAAGCAACTCCTAACGCTTTTCCCGCCCATGGCAGGGTCGGGTACCCCATCTTGTCCTTCTGAATAGACATCGGGCGATATATTTGTCACTGTTTTTTCTGCAGCCGGTTGCCGGCCAAAGCTGCACCCCTACGCTTATTTATCGTCGGTCTAGTGTTCGTTGGGGAATGCTACCGACGCGACGCATGGGGGCGAGCTCCTAGACCTGGAAATTTTGCCTCCTCTACCCGTTGCATAGTAGAGAGGGTTCTTTTACGTGCAAGTGCCATCGTACACCCACATGGGCCCTTCGTTTTTACTTCTCATCCGAAAGAAGGCACACTCGCGGCCTCTCTCTCTCTCTCTCGCCCGAAAGTTCAGTATCGAACCTAGAACTACTGGCGCAGTTGCCGAAGGAGCGGCAAATTGCTTTGGACACACCAGTTCTCGTGTGATCACTGAGGTTAAGCAACACAACCCCAGCTAGTACTGACATGGGTGGCCGCTTGGGAAATCTGGATGCCGTTAATAAACCAAAATCGTCGAATTAGTTTAATGCAGGGGTGACGAACCTATGGCACACAGGCCAGGGATGACAAACAGAACCGTATTACTGGCATGTATATATGCAGGGTACCCCATGTAAAGCCAAAGTAATTGATTGGTGGATTTTTTTTTGTTGGTGTCGTAGGGCCTTTTGACTACAAAGGCCATTAGAGTCTCGACCCTGCGTAGGTTTAATGCAAGGACTGCACAGACACTACCGTTAATGCGCCGATTTTCAGGTATTAACAGTACCCAGTTTTCCCAATCGGCCACCCATGTTAGCACTAGCTGGGATTGCGTTGCTTAACTTCAGTGATCAGACGAGAACTGGTGCGGCCAAGTTGCGTTGGACACACGGGTGGCCGGTAGAGAACGTTGGGTGTTGCAAATTTCCCTCCTCCTACATCCGCTACACCTACTTTCTCATCTTCCGTCAGCAGTTTCCTAAGGGTTCAGCCTGTTATGACTGCTTGGCCTACTCCCCAACCCGTTAGTGTAACGTAACGTAGACATAGACAATACGCCGCTCCCAATCGATTGGTGGAATTTCGTATTTCTGTAACAAACCGGAAGTAAGGGTACCCTACTGTATATTCCTGTAACAAACTATCTGGCACGTTAGTACATGAAGAAATGCAACTTTTTAAATTTTTGGCACGCCAGCAGGAATAGGTTCGCCACTCCTGGTGTAGTTTCTGTGCAGTTTCTGCATTAGAACTAAGCAGTGGACGGGGTTCGAATGACCTTGTAGCTGAAGGGCTCTAAAACACCAACGAACCAAATTAGAGAAAAGGTACCAACGGCGCTCCCGTATCCAACACGGCAACTGCGCGTGCATTCTATTCCAAGCGCGCGCTACATTCTCTCCCTTTCTTCTTTCAGTGTGTTCTAAATGTCCTAAAATCTTTGAATGGTCGACACGTAATTAAATTACAGTTTTAATTGATATATTTACCAAAGAAAGTAGTGGATGACACCCATATTAGTGCTGTAACAAATCAGGTGTAATAATATTATGATTTCATGTTTATAACTTTATGGTTTGGTTAGTTTATCGTTGTTATAAATTCCATTAGGCTTCGCGTCGTATTGTTTAAATTATGACTTAAAGAATGCCATTGACAAGGTAAAGGTAACATGCGCATGCGCGCCATGGTATTCCCCATAGTGCAGCAATTAAACGGTGCGGTTCTTTTGACATAAAATTAAAAATTGAATTAAGTATTTTCTGCACGTTCGCGTAAAATGCCAGGACTTTTCAAATGCACATACTTTCAGAGCGTGGTGACGTCACGTAGTTTGTTTTTATAATTTATTCTCGACAGTTATTTCAACGGCGCACGCGTAATTTCAGGTCAAAAGTCACTCGTTGGAATCATGTGTAATCCTCTTGTGGTAGAGTCATTTGAAAGATTAGGAGATCGAGTCCTGGTAATGACGGAGTCAGAGTGCATTTGTACTCCTCCTTCCTCACTCCCCCTGCAGCCTCTCTTATGTTTATTTTTCGTTGCTCTAGCCATTTCGTGTAAAGTCGTTTGTTGCTATTCCGCAGTAGGTCGACGGAGATCTTGTGGGATGTTGGAATGTTGCCGCTTTTGCGTAGATCGTCGTCTTTGTCGTTCTCCACCCCAGTTCCACGCCCCTCTAAAGACCACATCCATTCCTTTACCCTCGTTTATAAATGTTACCAACGCGGCAACTACTACTGCTGCTACTTTTGCAGTATCCAAGAGGTTCATCCTCCTCCACCACCACCACCACCACCTCTTCATCTATTTTTTATTCAATTCAATTATCTTATCATTCGCTACTCTTCCCCCTATCGTCTAATATATGAAGTCGTCCTGACGGAGCCACGTGCCGCTAGGTTTTAAGTTTAAATTGTCAGTGCAGCGGCAGTCCGCAGCCTGGTATCTCGTCGACAGCAGCACTTGTCGGCGGCTCTTTGCTTAGACTTGTTGTGTGTATACTAGCCGCGTTTTATTCGTTGGTGCCGACGACGACTACTACTACTGCCACCACTGCTGTTATTATTATTATTAATAATACAATTTTTACTGCCATTGTTTCGTCACTGCCTGACTCTGTTCGTGATGGTGGTGCTGGATGCTGTTCCACTGCCACTGCAGCCGCCGCTTTTGCTGCTGTTTGATGCCGAAGGTTAATGTAAGAACCTTGGTCCGGGTAGTCGTCGTCTCGGTTGAGGGCCGAAGTTGCTGTGGTTTTGTTTGTAGTTGCTGGTAGAAATTCTGGAAGTTTTTGTGGTGTGCTGGAATTCGACGATTTGTGTGCATTGTGATTCGGTTGGTGCGAGTTTAGCCAGCTAGACTTGGGGGAAGGGTTCGACACCACCCTGCCTGTGAGTTCTTCGCAGCATAATCACCCGGGCCACCCCACGCCCATCCCAGAAACGCGTGGTTTTCCGATTCTCTGTTCTTGTCCATGCCAGTAACCGTAGGATAACTGAGCGTTAAGGGGAAAGCTTCTTAGGATTTCCTTTCCTTCAAACACCTTTTGGTCCTACTGCTCCTGTGGTTTCATTTTTCCTGATAAACATTAGTGCAGAGTATTTATGTATTAATTATTACTAATATTGATTGATATTTATGTCGTCGATTCTTGTGACGATGAATGTTTGTAGTGAGATCCCATCTTAATTTCTCTTGTTATAAGAGTGTGTGGAAGTCCGTGTTTGACCACCACCACCACTCTCTCCTTTTCTGGCTTCTCTATCCCCCTCTCCTCACGCCTCCTACTCGCGCTTGATAGATGATCCAAAACGGGATGCTAAAATTTTGATTTGAGCAATTGTCGTTTTCGTCACATCCAGTTCTCTCTATATCTATCAGACTTGTGATTTTATTGCTCACTCATCCATCCATTGGATCCGAAGACGTTGGCCCAAATATTGTGGAATTTTGAACTTGTCGAGGCTACCGGCGTTGTTGATACTCACCTACTTTTTTGCAATTGCTGTGTCAGAAAATTTTATTTTAGACTCTTGACATTCCCAGAGCCTTTATCTACTGCATATGACCATTGAAAAGTGCGGGACTGAGTGTGAATTTTAAGGGTCTTTCCCTGTTTTTTTTTTCCTCTCTTTCTCTCTTCCCCCCTCCTCTAACCCTCTATCTTTTATCCCTTCTCCACTGTGGTCATCGTCGTCGTCAATGGCGTTGCTAATTTCGTTATCCGTACTTGCACTTTTATATCCAGCAACTACCGTTGTGGGATGCAGAAATGACCAATTCAAGTGCCAGGACGGCAGTTGTATCGACGCGGAGAAACGATGTGACTGGTCAAAGGATTGCCGAGATGGATCTGACGAGTTCCAGTGTCCACGTAAGTTCCTCATAATGTTTCAACTTTTTCTTTGCGGAGAGGGACGAACCCATTTATTGGGTTTATCTTTCTTGCCATTTGTTTCTTACCATGTTATTATGTTGCCGTTGGTCAAGAGTAATTTTTCATTAATGAATATGAAATAATTAGATACGTTTTTACCACGTTTTTATGGAGAAATAATTGCAGAATTTTGATTTTCTTGTGTAACTTCTTCTTTCTGTATTTGTATCGAGGATTTTTCTTATTATTTTTTTTTCCACTCTCTTTGTGCATTTGTCGTCGTTCATCTTTTTTTCAATTGCTGAATTTATTGACGATATAAAAATCGATATTAGTCTTGGTGTTCATCATATGAAAGTGTCATTAAATGTTACGAAGAGTTTAATTTATGGGTAGATTTCTTAAAATCTAAATTCAGTTTATGATGAAGAGAGACGACAACGGCGGCTGGAGTTCAGATTTTATAATTTTTAAAAAAATTCATCTCTTTTTTTTGGGGGGGGGGGATTGTGGCATGAGTGAAAGATAACATCACATGTCTACGTAGTGGAATTTTTTACTTCATAAATTTAATTATAATAATAACATTGGAAATTTCTCAAATAGAGGATCTTAAAATATGTATTGGTTTACCCATGCATTACATTTTTTTCTGAGCTAGAAGAAATTTAAAAATTATCTCATCTGGGCTTCTTTCGCCGAAGTTCAGTTTTTTTTTCCTGGACTCCACCCATCTTTGATGCTGACCAGCTTTTGCTTGCTATATAAAAGCAGTTTGCATTGTCTGTCATCGGGCAGACTCGGCCCTCCTCCTTTCTCCTCTTGTCTTTCCACTTTTTAACAGTAAGCTGGCGGGGAAATGAGTGAGGCGTCCAGATGAGTTTTTGTGTGGGAGGGTCACGATGTTGGAGGTTGCGTGTCCATCCAATTTACAAGAGTGGCCATTTAAAAACAACTTTAGCACGAGGTTATTAAGTGTGATTATGGTGATGACTTTTATAGTGATAATAATGTCTTGTTCACTTTTTTTTTTCTGCAAAAATATTTTTATATGATGTTGGTTTTTATCTTCCGAGAGGTTGGGAAGATTAAGAAAAAACTAAGGGAAAAATAGTGACCTCTTGTCTCTATTCGGTCATTTGCAGCTGTTGTGAGGGCTCTTGTGGGTGCCAAGCATTGTCGTTTTCTTTCTTTAAGAATCTCCTCAGTCACACACCCTGTCCATTCTGTCGTCACCATTCGTAAAGGTCTGCTGATCGTCTCAAATGGGTGTATGTCTGACGATTGAGCTACTGGTGCACAGGTTCGAACCTTGCAGATGTGGGTGGAAGTCTAAAGTGTGCTTTCTACCCCGTTATTGTTTTGCTAATTTGACGTTAGTCTCTATATACTTTTGGAGGTAATTTACGGGGAACAAGAGGAAGGAGCAGAGCTTTACACCTGGGAATTTTGTCGATTTATTCGTATATCTATTTCCCAAATTGCTTGTCGTGCTAAGGATGGTTGTTGTTGTTTGTTGGTGTTTTAGGGCCCTTCAACTGCAAAGGTCATTAGAGCCCCGTCCACAGCATAGTCCTGATGCAGAGATTGCACAGACACTACACTTATGCGACGATTTTTGGGTATTAGCAGTACCCAGGTTTCCCAAGTGGCCACCCATGTCAGTACTAGCTGGTGTTGCGCTGCTTAACTTCAGTGATCAGACAAGAACTGGTGTGTCCACACTTCACTGGACTGCGGTTTTACTTCTCATCTGATGGAAGGCACGCTTGGGATGTTGCTCCCCGTTCAACGGAAAGAAGCCACCCATCTTGGTCAGGATGAAACTTACATCCATGGACTCGGTGGCAATCACGGCACCATTGAATCGTCGAGGTGTGGGCCCTTCTATCCCGAATTGGATGCAGGCAGTGGCGTCACTACGGGGTGCGGGCCGCACCGGGTGGCACCACTCGCACTATGAGAAATGGGGTGACACCATGGTGTCACCGCACCGGGTGACGCCAACCCTAGCAACGCCACTGGATGCAGGGAAATTGTTGACCACTGTGATGTATAAGGTGTAATTACTTTCCATAATTGGACACTCTCCTCTCTTTTGGAATGTGATGTGCAGATCCTCAAAATTTTCAACTGCAGACGGAGCTCTTCTCACATTTTCTCATTAGCAGCGGTAAATATTCTTCGGAATGGAATTTGGGATTAGGATAATGGGACCTGAGAGATGGTGCCTTTGTCCACATTCACTGTTGCCAGTGCATGGTTGGGATGTCCGATGTCTAAAATTTTGGGTTGATAATTGATAGTTTGTGAATGTTTTATGATGTCGTCACTAGGAGAATGATGTTGGTTATTTTTGGAATTGAAATTGACCCTCTTTGATCTCTGGTCTGAATAGCCTACATTCGTAGTGACGTCATATTTATACTGTATTCTGAATTGAACACCGAATAAGGGAGCGAATGATTAATTGTGCCTATCATTTCTCTCCAATATGCTGGAACTGCAGACGAAGATGAGGTAGACGGCACTTTGACCCTAGTTCAGCAGATGCCTAGAGGTAAAAGGGTTTTGATGGGGGAACCAGAAACTGGCCACCATTAAATAGCGGCTGTGCAAACAGGCAGTTGTTTATTTATTGCGTCGGTGTGGGACATGACTCTTCGTGTAATATTCATTTAACCTTTCGTCTCTGGTTCTTTAGTTGTACCTGTGTGCGCCGGAGGCCAAATTTTCTAGGTAGAAGCAATTATTCAATCCGGTTAAACCGATTTTTGCACCAGAGTGTGTAATGGGAATAAACAACTTTAGGAGGAGGATGGGCGGGCGGTAAAAGAGTGGACGTGTGGGTGGAAGGGTTAACTTAATAGGTGCAGAGTTAAATTTGATAAAATGCCTTGGCGTACTTGAAACAGGGCACTAGCCGGTCCGGGAATGTTAATGATTGTGCGCGCGTAACTAGGACACCGGCACGATTTTTCAGTGAAGGTGTAATTGGTGTCGAGGTGCGGCTATGGGATATTGAAATTCAGTGGTTGTATCTGTTTTTGATTAAGATAACGAGATCAGTGAAGTAGGAGGTTAAAGGTCGTGGACAGGCCGTTGAAGGATTTGATGGGACATTGAGGAGATGGGGGTTGTATGCGGTGTAATCGTTGTCAGTCGCTCTATACGCCAAAGAGAAGAAGAGGAATGAAGGGAAGGATGGCGAAGTTTGAAGAGTGAAGGATGATGATGATATCTAGTAATAGTTTTGATGTACTGGTGGTGGTCTTTTCTGGCCCCCTCCCTCGCTTCCTTGTTGTTTTTATTTGCCGTCTTCTCGTTGCGGATGCCTGTCAGGGAAGAGGTGTCAAATCTGACAAGAAATTGGGCAAGGAATAATCAGTGTATGATAAAGTTCCCCGTGTCGTTTTTATAGGTCTTTTTACATATTTTTTTTTGTTTGGGACGTTTTTGATCTTCCGTCTCCTTTGCCCCCACCACATTCTCCTCCTCTTTTTAGAGATCCGGGCCTCTTGTGTAACATCAATTTGACGTAACCCAGGCTGGAAACAGAAAACATGTCTGTTAGGATGCTGTCATCCTGAAGTGTTGGTGGTGTGTGACGGTTTTATACCAATTTCTTTCATCTAATTTCGGAATTTATTGCAGCCTTTAATCAAAATCACTCGGCTAAGCCCATGATTTTGATGAACGGTTCTCCTAAGGTTAGAGAAATGAAATGGGCCAACCCCTTTGTAGCTATCTTTTTTTCGGACGGGGGATATTAATATAATTCAGGAGCTTCACGCGCCTAGAAAGTCTTTGAGACGATTATTTCTGTACTCGTGTTATCATCACTAGGCGACCTAGATTCTTCTTCCGTGTGACTGTAAAAGAATTCGAAGGCCGGCGTTTTCGGTAGCCTGAGTGGCTGATCTTCAATTGGTTCTTGAAAAAAAAATGTGCTGATAGCACCCCGCGGCCTGATGAAGAAAGTTTTACAGAATAAACTGTGACCAGATGGCAGAGAGCAACGACAAAAGCCGAATTTTTCATAGGTGGTGGGCTACAGGTTCTGTCCTGGTCATAGGAAGGAAGGAAGTTGAATGGAAAGTAGAATGGTGTCCTGTTCTGTCCTGGTGCTGGGCATAGGTGGTGGGCTACAGGTTCTGTCCTGGTCAAGGAAGGAAGGAAGTTGAATGGAAAGTAGAGCTGGCGTCGTAGGGCGATATGGAAAAGACCGATTTTCCGGGTGAAGGATCTCTTCCTCCTGCTGGTGTCTGTAAAAGAAATTCTCTCCAGAGAGAGAAGTTAAGCCGTCACTGAATACTGTCGCACAGTTCGCGTGTGCGTCCCTGGATTCATTGAAACAAATTTGGGTGCCCGACGGCTGTAATTGGGTGGGAAATAGCTAGGAATGCTGATGAGAGCTCTTTGCCCTGTCCACCTACTCTTTCAGACTTTGGTCATCAGATGGTTAGCACTGGCCTCTTGTAGTGTGCTTGAGTTCACGGGTCGTATATCAAGATTGAGACTGATGGTGGTCGCGCGAACCGTTGACTAATATATTAAACAGGTCTTTCATTAATGGAGGAAGTTGTGCTGTGGGACTACAGTATGTGGGCGCCACACAAGGCCACACAAGAGCCAATTTTGCTTAGCAATTGTAGTGGTCTCCTGTTTACTCGACAGCGTCTTCTCCGATCGTCTCTTGGTGCCCTCTTATCATTCATTATATTACTGCAATGCAGTTGGGACCAATTCATCGTCATCGCGAACCCTTTTCCTATCTGTGGCAGCGCCGGGTGCTCATTTTTGTCCCATTAGGACACACCAGTTCTCGTCTAATCACTGAAGTTAAGCAACGCAAGCCCAGTTAGTACTGACATGGGTGGTCGCGCGAGAAAGCTGGGTACTGCTAATACCCAATAATCGTCGCATTAGTGTAGTGTCTGTGCAGACTATGCATTAGAACTATGCAATGGACGGGTCTCTAATGACCTCGTAGTTGACGGGACCTTAAACTCCAACAAACAACAACTGAAGTTGAGCAACGCAATCCCAGCTAGTACTAGCATGGGTGACCGCTTGGGAACACTGGGCACTACTAATACCCAAAATCGTCGTAACAGCGTAGTGTCTGTGCAGACTATGCATTGGACGGGGCTCTAATGACCATTGTAGTTGAAGAGCCCTAAAACAACAATGAAGCAATATCTAATTTGGTCAGTATTTTTACGCAGCCGGCTGCCAACCTAATGCTACAACATTTTACTTGGTTGAGACGCTTCGTCCACCGTCGTTAAGGGGTAAACCCTACTCCTGGAAATCTTGCCGAAATGCATATATATTTTACGGCTGTAAGGGTTGTTTGACGCACAGATGACATCGGCACATCCCACAGGGCTACGACTTCACTTCCCTTCCGACAGAAAGCGCGTTGAAAGAAGGCAAAACGACCTCGGTTCAGGATTGAACCCTGGAACCACTGACTTTGTAGTCCAGCGCTGCTACCCGTGTGCCACTGAGGCGGGTCAGTTGGGGAGACGTCCGGTACGGAAGACGCGATTTAGGTGTTAACACTTCTTCAAGAGCGACAACTGACCATGACAAGAATTAAACTTGTGTAGCATGAGCTTGAAGAGTCATGGATATTGCTAAATTAAGCTGAACAGGCAGGGGACAGGACCCACTCTAGCATTTATGTCACCTCGGACAGAAAGACGAATTACCACCCCGGACAAAAGGCTAGTAGATAAAGTGACAATTTTCTGAAGCTTCGTCGTTGTACATCACCGGCCCGTGCCCCGTAATTTGTTTACAGTGCCTCGGTACGTCGGATTAGTGTAGTGTCTGTGCAGTCTCCGCGCTAGAGCTATGCAGCGGACGGGGCACTAATGACCTTGTAGTTGAAGGGCCCTAAAACACCAACGAAACGAAAAAAAAATGGGAGGGGGGTTTTGTGCAGAGTGCGCCCCACTATATTCGTGATTATTAAATTAAGACGAGCCTGTAAACATGATATTTGCATTATTGTTGCTGCAACCCTTTCTTCTTCGTCTTCCCCCTCCCCCTTTTTACCTTCTTAAACCACTTTGTCACTTAAGGTCCATTTTTTGTGAACTGTCACCCTCCTCCCTTGCACCTCTCACTCCAAGGAAAGTGGTACTGTAGTTAAAATTGGGGAGTAGTTGCTAGGTAGTTGTTTCACTTGTGTTTGTGAGTGTGTTCGTGCTGTGGTCCAATTCACAGATCCTCCAAGAAGGGGAGAGAAATGGTAAAGGTACAATCTTCCTTAAAAAAAAGAAAAGATAATCTGGATTATTTTATTTGCGGAGTTTGATGGCCCAAATGTCTTCCGTATTGTAAACATTTATATCTGAGATTAAAAAAGAGTTATAAAAAGCGATGTAACTGAATTAGTGGAAAAAAAGAGTAGTAAATCCCCTTTCTTGGTCCTTCCCTCGTTTGTCGTTCAGGATTATTAACCTGTTTCACTCGCCACGTAGACCCGTCCGTTCCCCAAGCTTCATCTTCTCCCTCTCCCCTCCGCCGCCATACACTCGTTTTACACATTCGGATGCCCCCCTCCCCCACCTCAATCCTGTTATCCATTTTCACTTATTCCTCTTATGTTCTCTCTCTCTCTCATCTCCCTCCTGTTGTCCAAATCCTGACACCCTCTTTCTAGCCCCTTGTCTCCCGGAGCAGTGTCCTGAATTCTGATATCTCCAACAATATAAATATGAACCGGTTAAGAAATATTGGTTCAACCCCCCCAACCTTTTCCACCCTTCAAACCCACCTCTGTCTCTCCACTACTAGTACCACTACTTTGTGGAAAAATATTTTTCTTTCAAATCTTGAAAAAATATTTATTCTAGGGCAGGCCTGTTTTAGGGTATAATTACCTAGTGTGAACTCTGTGGAAATTGACCCCTTGACTGTGTTAAGTGGCCCATCCATGTCTAGTCATTGGTGGTCATCGAGATAGGATTTTTATTGTCCCGTGTCGTTTGTTGACTTGTTCAGTGTCGACCTTCTTGATGAAGTGTGTGATGCAGGCGGCAGGGGTTAAGGCTCTGGATGCGTATTTGTCGGTTATTTGATTATTTATTGTCTTCGGTCTACATCAATTGCTGTTTACTGACAACTTGTGGGGAGACAAACGGACAGACTGCCTCACACCCCTGGGAATTTTTGAAGAATTTGTCATATGGGAGGGGTGGATTGTTTGGCTTGTTCGAAATGAGGTAAAGGTAAGGAACATCGTGCATGCCATGCTGTACTGATGTTTCGGACTTTTCATCTTGATAGATTGTCGGTTCTTGTAATGTCTCTTTGCGATTGATGGATGAAAAGCCATTGGTCTTGGTTAGAATCGAGCCTATCTTTAGTCAGACGATAACTGAGGTGGTATCTTTTACATGGTTAGGAACCCCTGGGAGCTGTGAATTGCGTTGGACACACCAGTTCTGATCACTGAAGTAAAGCAGCGCAACCCCAGCTAGTACTGACATGGGTGGCCGCTTGGGAAAACTAGGTACTGCTAATACTCAGAAATCGTCGCATTAGTGTGGTGTCTGTACAGTCTCTGCATAAGAACTATGCTGTGGACGGGGCTCTAATGACCTT
>JAAFCE010008002.1:0-16872 GCA_013389805.1 Trigoniulus corallinus
CAATGTAAAAATGCAGTATAGAAATGTGGATAGCAATGTAAAAATGCCTCATCAGTTGCACCCCATTGAGGTGCTGAGGGTTAGGAATTACTGCATTGCTACCCCCTGGATCTGCCCCTGGAAAGAGGCATTTGTCCCTGTCTAGGCAGCTGGTGTTGGGCAGATCAGACAAAACACTATTGCACTGGTTGATGGAGGTTGTACATAAGGAAAGGGTGGTGTGTGGGGTGGACGGGGACCTGGTGGGAAATAATTGGGAGTGGAGAGATGCAACTCAGACATGACCCAGCCACAGGCAGGGAAAGGGTATGATGATGAATGGATGTGTGTGGTATGGACATGTAATGTGAAGAGGAAAGTAGAAGCATGGAGGTAAGGTAGACCCAATGGCAGATCCAGGGGTGGATCAGGGGGAAGCACTTCAAATACGTGCACCACAAATATTTTTTAATATTCAGAATCCATTGTTATAAATCTAGCTAGCAATTCAACAGGTGCTCTACTGCCCCTCAGGCAG
This sequence comes from Trigoniulus corallinus, assembly GCA_013389805.1. Classification (NCBI taxonomy): domain Eukaryota; kingdom Metazoa; phylum Arthropoda; class Diplopoda; order Spirobolida; family Trigoniulidae; genus Trigoniulus; species Trigoniulus corallinus. Next base: position 518 of record JAAFCE010008002.1, read on the forward strand.
TGCTCTCTCTTCAGTGGTTTAGCTAACTGTGGACTGCAATGCAACTGTTGAACTGGCAGTATAGAAATGGGGATAGCAGTGGGAAAATGCCTCATCAGATACAAAGGTGAATCATGCATCAGTTGAAATATGTGCCCCATTGAGGCACTGAAGGGGGAGAAATTGCAGCATTGCTCCCTCTCCTGGATCTGGCACTGTCTGGAACCCACTGAGCCACCCCTGCCACAGGTGGGATAAGGATATGATGATAAGGCATAAGAGATTACTGTTGTGTGGGACAGCAAATGCATTAAACAGGCATCTTCTAATGTTCTACACAATGGATTTTTGGGTTGATATCGAATAGAAAGGCTGGCTGCCTATGGTTGAAAGATTATAATAAAACAATAGATAAAGACCATCCATGGGCCGTCATGCATCAAGAAATATGATATGTTCAGAAATACCTGCATGTCAAAACATGTGTTTGCCTCAATTCCATTTCATTCAATATGGTACCCTTGTTATTGAACAATGTGGAACTTTCTGGATATTGATGTAAGCGTTAAAAAGTGATCTCAAGTAACTCCACAAGAGGAAAATTAAATCATTATGTATTCAATCATTACTAGACCTATACCAGCTAGGCAAACTCTCGACAAACTGGGCAATACCCATTAGAATACTACTAACCAGGTGCCATTGCACCAAAGAAATTGTCATCCATGTAGGACCAAATGGTCAAGCCTGAACAGACAGATGGGAGAACTGCAGTTGCCACATTGAATAAGAGGGGTCCCACTGCAGAGACCTGTAGAACACCCCTCACCAGGGTATGGGTCATGGATCCAACTGCAACATCACAACTCAACTATCAAGAAATGAAACAAGTACTGTAGATTAAATAAATAAGGATTAACCACACAGTTTGACAGAGAGTTAATCAGGGATGAGTGATCAATCATATCAATAGCCTCAGTAATGTTGGTCTGGAGTAAGATGAAGGCACACTCAGCAGCTACTACATCCTATATCACCAGAAAAATCGAGAGAATAGCAAAACCTGCCAAAGAATTTGGCCTAGTACTATACTGAGACCTAGGGAGGCAAGAGAGAAGAGACTCCCATACCAAGTCAAAGACCCACCATTCAAAGGCCTTCACCAAAGGGGGTAAAATTGCTATGGGACGGAAACCCCCATATATGTGAGTTGTATATGTGAAATATTTTAGAGGTAGCCTGGGGATGGTGGACATGAGAGAGTAGGTTGCAGTGGTATGGACATGTCATGAGAAGAGGGAAGGAGGAGTTCATGTCCATTTCAGGAATGCACATCCTTGGAAGCATCTGTAGGAAGATCATAGTGTGTGGAATGGTGGGGATCTGGTGGGAGTGGAGGACTGGAACCCTGTGACCCTGCCACAGGTAGGATAAGGGTATCATGAAAATGCATGTTGTTCTTCAACAATTCCTCAGATGCATGACTTTATGTGAGGATGTTGTTTGAGTGAAAGGCGGTTTTTAGATGTTGAAGATTGCTACTGTTAGCAGCCAGAAGAAAGCAAGTAAACTTAAAAGTTGAATTGTAACAAGAGATGATTTTATTTTCATTTCCATCTGCCTTTATAGTAGCCCTCTTAGCTACCATGTATGATATGCAAAAGAGGGGAGGACAAAAGGCAGGATGTTAAATTTAGTCTTGGGACGTTTGGGGGGGGGGGAAGTCAGAAATTTCATAGCTCCAGTGTCACTCAAAGGTTGCTTTCTTCAGAATCCAAAGGTATTGTTGAGAGAACAGAGATTGGCCATTGATCGGTTCCTGTCACTGTCTTGATCATTAGCACTCAGACTATTCCATTTGATCCTGGATGCATTTCCACCACTAATCCTAGACACCAGTGGGTTGGGGCAGACTTCTCCTTTAGTAGGACCAGATCTGCAGGTTGAATATTAGGTCCTTTCTTCCACCACCTGGGGCGCTGTTGTAGGCATGTCAGATATTCATAACTCAAACAGTTCCAAAAATGCTGTACTTGCTGCTGTACAAGTTGCCAATGGTTAAATCGATTTTGAGGCTTCTTCATGTAGTCATTTTCAGGGATTGCTGTGAGTGCATGGCCAATAAGGAAATGGCCAGGCATCAAGGGCTGTAGATCATCTGGTGATGATGACAAGGGACCAATGGGATGAGAGTTGAAGATAGCCTTTATTTGTTTGAGTGCAGTGGACAACTCTTCAAATGTTAGGGGTACCCCATCAAGGGCTGCAAATCATCTGCTTATGATGACAAGGGACCAATTGGGCAGGAGTTGAGGATAGCCTTTATTTGTTTGAGTGCAGTGGACAACTCTTCAAATGTTAGGGGTACCCCACTCATTATGTGGTGCAAATGGGTCTTTACTGATTTCACTCCAGCTTCCCAGAGTTTCCCATGTGTGGAGCAGCAGGTGGGTTAATGGACCACTAGATCCTTTCATTTGCAAGTTCCATTGGGAATTGCTCCTGGTAATGCAGGGACTTCAGAAACTGCTGCAGCTCATGATAAGCTCCTTAGAAGTTTGAGCCTCTGTCGCCAAACATGGTGGCAGGTATCCCACGGGTGCCAATAAACCATTTGAAGGCTGCCAAGAAGGCCTCAGAAGTAAGGCTGCTAATGAGCATGGCTCTTGATGCCATAAAAATGAATACTCCAATGTAACCTTTGGTGATCACTGATCCTCGCCCTGTCCTACTTCATAGGCTAATGGGACCAGCATAGTCGACTCCAGTGTTCATAAAGACTGGGCTGGGTATTACTCGAGGTGTGGGAAGGGCTGGGCCGCCATCTGGCTCTGTATTGTAGTTGCCTTTCTGCAATGGCAGGTGACACATTAGTGAATTATGTGCCAAATCACCCTTTGTGCTCTGAGGATCCAAAACTGCTGCTGGATGGCTGCTTGGGTGATTATAGGCCCACTATGAAGGCATGATTGGTGGAAGTGTTGGATTACCAAGGTGATGAAAGCTGATTTGTGGGTAGCACTATAGGGTGTTTCACACTATAGGGAAGGTGCAAATTCTGCAGGCATCCCCCCACACTGATAATACCATCCTTGTCAAGAAAGGGATTGAGATTGTGCAGCATTTGGATGAACTGCTTTGCCTTGGTGCAGGTTGTTGTACTCATTTACAAAGCCCACATTCTGGATTGTTCTTACCAATAATTTAAGTGCAGCCTCTATTTCCTGGGGTTGTAAAGGTCCCAATGTCCTTTTTCCTGGCTGTGCATTCTTGACATATTGTCTCATGTAAGCTATGGCACACTGTAGTCTTAACAGTCATAAGCGGCACAGGATTGCTTCCCCAAGGGATGGAGTAGTCAAGGCGGCAAGGCAAACCTTCCCTTTCCTCATCTCAGGCACTTCCTTAACTAAAGGTATTCTCTTTCTGTAAGCCATGCAGGCCCTTTCCACCAGAGTGGATGATGACACAGCTGCATGGCAGTGATACCACGACTGGCACAGTCAGCTGGATTTTGAGCACCTTCGACATCATGCCAGGCTGAAGGGGAAAATGACCTTGAATCTCAGTCACCTGATTGGCTACAAAGCACTTGAGCTGAGCTGGTTGACACTGGATCAAGGACAGGATGCCTGTGGAGTCACTCCATGCATGTACAGTACTTACTGGATGTTCAGTGCAGACTGTATAGCAGTTAGCAGCCTCACCAACAGCACAGCTGCACACAGCTCTAGTTTAGGGATGGAGATGGTTTTCAATGGGGTTACTGGCATTTTACTGGTTATCAGTCTTGAAGATACAATGTCACCACATGCCCTTAGGTAAACAACTGCTGCATATGCCTTCTCAGAAGCATCTGCAAACCCATGAAGTTCACAATTTCCTTCCTGGCTTGACCTTAAATATTGGGGTATCATAGGTCTCCCAGGCCTTAAGGGTATTTTCGGGCAGTGGGTCGTCCCATGATGCAAGGAGAAGCCATAGGCTTTGCAGTAAGACCTTTGCATGGATTGTGACACGGGGCCAGCCATCCCAGAGGACCATAGACTCTTGCTTCAGCAGAAAGAACTTGACGTTTGGTTTGGCAGGAATAGCAGGGGGAGTGGTGAAGTGAAACTCATCTTCTTCAGGATTCCATCTTATTCCCAGGGTCTTAACACAGGGCTCCTCTAAAAAGCTATGGGAACCACCCTTCCCAAAGAGGGTGAGGGCTCCTTAGCACAGTGTGCTGAACCACAGAGCTGCTGTAATTGTTGGACCAGGGTCTTCACGTTTTCTATGGACGTCACACCCAGTTAGGACATCATCTATATACACATCTGACAGGATGACCTTTGATGCAATTGGGTACCTAATGCTCTCATCCATGGCAAGTTGTTGGAATATGTTGCCATATGTTATGGTCAGCAACTTGTATTCCTCTACTGGGTCCTGAATGTGAAAACAATAGAGGATATGCTGAATTGGATGTGCTCTGGAGTGACCCAGATTTGGCAATACATTTTCTCAACATCTGCAATGAGGGTAATTCAGTGCCTTCGAAAGCATACCAGTAGATTAAATATATTGTCCTGAAGTGGTGGTCCAACCGTCAGCTGTGAATTCAAGGAACTGTCATTGGTGGAGGCAGCTAATGAATCAAACAATGGCTTATGAGGTTCACTTGACATACATTATCTAACAAGGCTCGAACACATTGAAGGTTGCCATGGCAGTCTTCCAGAACAAAGGCTGTTCCCAGCAGTACTGGGGTGTGGGTGGGTGATGTGTCATTGACTGGTTGCCTGCTTCCAGGTGCAGGCTAGTATGGTGAGGTTGATCACACTTATGGTAGGTACCACTTTTACAATCCTTGGCAGTGTGGTCTGCAAACTACTGGAGCATGCATTCTTGTCTCTCATCAGTCTTCATCATTTCCCAGCGGACATTGGTGTGTACACTGGGCATCAGTAAAGAGGATGAGAAGTTGATCAGCACCCTGGGCACTGATGCCGAGTTGTGGTCAGGCAAATTAAGGAGCACTTCTGTCTGACCATCCACATTGCTTGATGAACTGACAAGATCATTCGTAGTTGACGGGAACAACTGGAGCACACAATGGGTTTTTATGGCAGAGCAGCAGCACACAAGCCTCACATCAGCACCAGAAACACAGAGAGGAGATTGCAATGGTTGCAAAGAGCGATGACATTGGACTCTGGATCAATGGTGAATGGTTGAATGGAGTGGTGAGTCTCACTACAACATCTGGCAATCAGATGGGTTTGGGTATGGCAAACATTACCTTCCTAGCTGTGTTGTGCTCAAAGTGAAGTTTGGTGGAGGGTCAGTGATGGTGTGGGGGTGCTTCTCATGGTATGGGTTGGGTGCAATCATTTCTGTGGAAGGACATCTAAATGCAGAGCATTACCTGGACATTCTGGACAATGCAGCACTGTCATCTCTCTGGCAGCACTTTGGCAATGGCCCTTTTCTGTTTCAGCATGATAACGTGCCTTGCCATAAAGCATGGGCTGTAGGCACATGGTTTGATGAAATGGGGGTTCAAGATCTTGACTGGCTTGCACAGAGTCCTGATCTGAACCCCATCGAACATCTGTGGGACGTGTTGGAACGTCTATTGTGCACTTGTGCAGAATGCCAAACATCTGTGAACAAAACTGTCCAAGACACTTATGGCAGAAAGGCATAAATTATTTGTTGCAACATAACAAAACCTTGTGGGCAGTATGCCCCAGAGAGCAGATGCTGTGATAGCAGTAAAAGGTGGACCAACAAGATACAAAAATATGTATATTTGTAAATGTTTCTATTAAAGTGGTGGTGTCCCATCACTTTTGATAGGGTAGTGTATTTAGAAATTTAAAAAATTTACAAAATTAAATGGTGGAATTGTGCATTTCATAAATTTATGAACATGTCTGAAATTTATTTGACCTTTTATTTAGCATACTTCAATATTCAAAATTTAAAATTTCTATTTATTTTAACATAATTCCAAATTATTGAATATTTTGTTGGATGACCCATTGCTGCTATTACAGGTGCACATTGTCTACCCATTTACTTCACTAAGTCTGCACATTGCTTGGTGGTGGTTTTATGCCATTCTGACTGGATGATTGTTGATTAAATTCTCAAGAGCTTTTGGTTTAGATGCTGCTGCCTGCCGTTTAATAGTGGTCCATAAGTTCTCTATTGGATTCAAGTCAGGACTTTGTGGTGAAAAACACAAAGACTGTATTTCTTGGTTTTTCAACCATCATTGTCTTGCTGGAACTGCCTATGTTTCCAAGCACTAAGTGGCAAATTCTCAGAATATTCTACAAACTGGTTTGCCAAGATATCCTTATACATAGCAGCATTCATTCTACCATGGATCCTTTGAATTGGACCTGTCCCATATGCACTAAAGCATGTCAGCACCATCACACTACCAGCATTTATGACCCTCAGGGTCATACATATTGTTTACTATCATTTCTAAATAAATTAAATTTGGATTCCTCACTCCAAACAACTGATTCCCAAAAACATTGTTCTTTATTAGAATGTTGTTTGGCAAACTCCAATCTCTTCTTTTGGTTAACCTTCCTTACAAATGGTTTTTGCTACTTATGCCCCCATCAGACCTTTTTTCATTTAGACTTCTTCATACAGTTCCAGCAGATACATTAATGTTATAATTTTCTTTTATAGTGGTCTTAATAGTAGTATAGCTGGCAAAGGGGGTCACTTTTTGATTGCCTAGGAATTCAATTTTCGTTTTTTCTGGATTTTTTGTCTACATGGCCCATGCATTATGTGCTTCAATCCATTTGAACATTTTTATGAGAAATAACCATAATTGTTGCAACTTTTGACACATTTCTGTATGTATTGAAATTCTGTTCAATAATTTTTCATTCAGCTGGTGTTGCACTTTTTCCTTTACCCATTTTCCTACAAAATCATTGTATTTATCTTTCATATTACTTTCATAAATGTTAATGGCCCATTTTCTAAACATCAATTAAAATTACTTACCGTGCTAATTAAATATGGAATGTAAATTTAAAAAAACATTATTGTTTTAATAAGTCATATAATAAAGTGTTACTCCTGTCCTTGACTGGATAAGGTGAGGAATTTCGTTTGTGATCTCACTTTTAAATTTTTATTTCCTTAATCATTTGGGATTCTTTACATTTCCTATCTTTTTCTGTCCCAAAGTTTGTCATTAAGAAGGTAACCTGAAAGTCTTCAGTCTGGTGTGCTCTCTCATTAAAATGGATCAATATTGGTGTGCATTTTTTATTCCTAATGTCATTCAGGTATTCTCTAATACATACCCTACCTTTGCATCCTCTTTCCCCAATGTAATCCTTATTACAGTTATTGCAATGGATAAGATAAATCACATTGGAGGTGTCACAAGTGACAGTCTGTCTTATTTTCCACTGTAAAACAAGCTGTAGATATCTGTCTTGTCTTTAAGTGCTTCTATAGCAAATTTTCATGCTGAATTCAAATCTACAAACAGATTTGGCCCATCACCTAAAGCTGCAAAGATATTTCAAAATATAGAAATTTAACTGCTAGGCTTTATGTGCATTCATTCCCTGTCCAGCATAAATGTTGAGGTTGATTCCATTTAAGAAAAGGAAAAGATGTGTCAGTAAATATTCAAACAGGTTAACTCACTGGCACTGAGGTCACTAGGTGGTGTGGTCTTCTCGGTCTTGGCATGTCGGAGATGAATCCATGAACTGCTGGTGCAATGCAACAAAATCCTTATGCTACCTCTTCACATAAAATTGGGATTAATGAAAACGTTTGTTAAGAAACTAGTAATTTTCCACATAAGTCAGTGAAGCTAAAATTAAAGAAGGTATATTCATTGGTCCTCAGATAAAAAAAACCATGGCTGATACATGCTCAGTGATAGTGAAAAAGATGCATGGATAGGGTTTAAATCAGTGGTAGGCAACTTCCCTGGCATTAAGAAATCAACAGATGATGTGCATATTGTGCAGCAGTGCATTAATGCAACATGTCTCTCCAAATTCATCTTCTTGACTCACACCTTGCATTATTTCCTAAGAACATGGGTGCAGTCAGCAATAAGCATGGTGAATGGTTTCCCAAAGACATTGATTGCAGTGATCAAGTGACGTTACCAGGGTCTATGGAGTGCAGCAATGCTGGCAGACTACTGCTGGACACTAAAGCTTCTGTCCCAGAAGCTAAGCATAGATGACAGTGAATGACCATAGGCATGTATCTCACAGCATTGGTCTTTTCATGAGACTGCTGCTGTTGGGGTGGAATGGACCAATGGTTCGATCCCTGGCTGGGCATAAGGGGAGAAAGGATAATTCATATTAAAGGAAATAAGGGCTCAGAGAGAATCATATGTCTGGTCTTTTTTACCCAAGACCATTCAGCAATGGAATACCCTTGTGGAGGATAAAGTGGATGGCTTACTGAAGGGGAAGGCCACCTTCGCAAGTATTGTAGGGGGACACAACCACTATAGTTTAGAGTTTTAAGAGTTTTACAATATCTGATGTAACAATGAGAGTTAGTCTCTCTACTGCAAAATTTGCCATAGAGGCAGTTTGCAATGAATTAGAATTAGAATAAAAATAATGACAAATGGAGAATATAAACAAAAACTGCAAAAATTAAAAATTGATATATCTCAAGAATGGTAGGTGCTAGACAAAAACGGTTTTCATTTTTGAAATCAGCAGGTCATACTTGACCATAAATAGCAGTTGGATAATTATATATCTTCCAAAATATTTTTTGTTGTACTGTGTCATCTTTATTCCTTTGAAACTGCATTGTTTCATTCACATATGAACATAAAATGCAATTTGCTCTTTGAAATTTCTTGCAGCCCCCATTCACATTCTTTGTTATTTTTGCCTTTACCAGCATTCCTGCAAAGTTTGATTCCATTTGAATGTAATTCTAAATGGTGCTGGGAATAGCCTTTTTAGGGTGGGCTTTGTTAATAAAATATTGTGATGCTTGCTAAGTATAGAAGTGAATGTACCTGATAGGTCATTAAATGTTGTGCATAGAGACAGGCTGTCACTTTGTTCCCTCTTTGCATTGTAAGTCAATGTCCATTGTAGTCTATGTGCCTGTTTTCCAACCCCTCTCAGGAATTTCTCAGGGTATCCACACCATTTAAAATTCCATAGAAGTTGTTGGCATTTCACACAGAAATCTCTGTCATGTGAGTGGATTTTGTGGGTTCATTCATTTTAACTATTGAAGTGGATACCTGTCTTGCATTTTTTGGGGTTGAAACTACAATAATGTAGGTATTGTTGAGTACCCATTGGTATTTGGTAGAGGGATGTTGTAAACTGTCCATTACTGCATTAGAGTTTCACATCAAGAAAGTCAATTTCTATCATAGAAGTAGTAGCTGTGAAGTGTAATGAAGGGTTTATGGAGTTTGCCAAGCTGATAAATTCATTTAAGTCCTGCTCTGAATGGGTCCAAATAAGAAAGATATCATCCAGGTAAAAAACCCACATTAATGGCTTTTTCAATGCTCTATCTAATAATTGCTTTTTGTGGCATCCCATGAATGTTTGCATAAGATGGGGCCATTTTGGTTCCCATTGACATTCATCTAGATCTAAGAATATCTATCAAATTTGTTGAACATTGGATTTGTGTGGCAGAATGTAACTCATTTACTTATGACGTTCTCCTGATATTATGTCAAGGGTATGTCAGAGGGTCACTATCATTTTCCATTCACTATTGTCATTTATCTCTGTTCTGTTCATGGGTGGTCTGAGTATGCCAGTAATAAAATTCTTAAATTCATCCTCTAGATTCACATGCATTGGAATTTTGTGGAGCTTTGAAGGCATTAATTGATGATATCTCTCCAATGCAAATTGAGCATTCCCTATGGGCAACTGTGTCATGTTTGTTTCATTTACTGCTAAAGGACTATATTTCCTTATCCAGTGAAGGTGAAGCAGCTCTCACTGCCAGATGGAGGTATTTCAAGGAGTATGACCTACTAGTTTATCTTCAAATTTGCACTACATTATCATTAGTTATCTGAAAAGAAGGGGGAGAATTAATCATCAGACCCAAAGGAATAACGCTGTCAGCATGGAAATTTGCACCAAGATTAGATTTCAATCTTGATGTTTGCAGTAGCTGCAAAATTAGAAGATCTGTAGGTGGGATTTCCCTAGCAGATAAGTCTACTGGAGTTGGGGTGTTCTCTACAATGGAACTATCATCTACCTGGCGTAATATTTCATGGGTAAATGGTTTAATCTCATTCCTGGGTTCCCCTACCCTATTATTGTAGTGTTGACTTTTATCACTGTGAGATTGTTGATTTTTCTTTCAGTCCTTTCTCTCACTGGAAGTTGTCCTATGTTAGCTGTTGTCCTGGGTTTGGCTAGCATTTCAGCGTATGTCATATACTTCGAGTCCAACTGATGATTAGTTGGGGGAGTGGCGAGTTGCGTTGGACACACCAGTTCTAGTCTGATCACTGAAGTTAAGCAATGCAAGCCCAGTTAGTACTGACATGGGTGGTCGCTCGGGAAAGCTGGGTACTGCTAATACCCAATAATCGTCGCATTAGTGTAGTGTCTGTGCAGTGTATGCAATAGAAGTATGCAGTGGATGGGTCTCTAATGACCTTGTAGTTGACAGGACCTTAAACTCCAACAACTGGGAGCAATCACTTTGAGTCATTAGATTCATTTGCACAATGAAGTAATTTTGACAGGATTTACGATTGCTGGGTTTCAATATTTTTACAATCTAATTTGGAATTATGGGCTCCTATAAATGTAATGAAATCATCTAAAACGTTTTGTAACCCATTTCTGGAATATTGTATTTCACCTTTAGCAAGGAAATTTCTTGTATAGCTGTGAAATACATCATGGTTAATGAATTTAAGATTTGGGTGCTGATAACAGTAACTGTTGACACAATCATTCATTCATGTAATGTTACATTCATTCATGTAAAGTTCATATCCCTCACAAAGTCACTAGGTTGTCTGTTATTAAAGTAATTAAACAATATAGGAGCTATTTCTGAAATGGCAATATGGACCTCTGGCCAAATAGGAAATATTCTATCTAAAGTATTTTTCAGTTGTTCAAAGGAATCCCTAACACTATATTCTAAAATGTCATCTATTCCTAAGTGCAGTATAAGAATTTGAATTGATAAAGGAAGTTGAAATGTGTCCCTAAAGAACTGTGTCTGCCTTTATAAAAGTATTGGCTGTTCAACTCCATATAACTAAACAAGGTTGGGTGCATACTTCAAGCACCTATCACCAATTACCACACATTTCCTGCACATGAAAGTCTTTGGAACCATTCAATTTACTACATGGCTCTGACACAGTTCCTGTGTTGTTTTTAATGATTAACCTTCAAGTGCTCGCGTTTTTTTGAAAGACATTCAAGCTCACAAGGCAGCAAACTGGCCGCCTCTCATTTTTCTTTGCATCTAGTTAATTAAACATATAAACGAAATTAAATGAGAAACTAAACTAGATGTGACCTAGTGTGACCCTGATTCTGGTACCTTGATACTGGGACCATGATACCTTAACCCTGATACTCAGACCCTGATACTCATGCTCTTACACTGGGACCCTGATACTCATGCTCTGACACTGGGACCCTGATACTTGGACTCTGACCCTAGGAATATGATAGTGGGACCATTGTTTGTTTGTTTGTTTGTTGTAGTTTTAGGGCCCATCGACTACAATGGTCATTAGGGCCCAGAAAGACAATCATCATGGTGGGGGTGTAAATGGCCTTTCCACCATGATGGCAATAAATAATGGCAAAAGCCCACTAAAACTAACATGTACAAAAGGCAATAGCCAAATAAATACCAAGGAATAATTATAGGCAAAAGCCAAAATAGAAATAAAAGAAAAGGCAGCAAAAACGAGAACAGACATAACAATATAAGTGGCAAAAGCCAAAACAGACGTAACAATAAAAGTGGCAAAAGCCAAAACAGACATAACAATAAAAGCGGCAAAAGCCAAAACAGTCAAACAATAAACACGGCAAAAGCCAAAACAGTAATAACAATAAACATGGCAAAAGCCAAAGCAGACACAGAAATAAAAAGGCAAAAGCCAAACCAATACAACAATAAATGCAAAGCTGCCTAAAAATACATGTATAAATGAGTTCAAATGTGGTGAAAGAGGCCAGCCTCTTTCACAAATACCAGTGAGCTCTCCACAGCCTGGGGGTTATCCCCAAGTGAAGTGGGGAGCTCTGGACTGACTCCCAGTCGCAATCTAAGCTCTTGGTATCTCTCACAGTGACTAAAGATATGCGCCACTGTGAGAGGCTCCCAACAGAAGTCACACCATGGCTGGTCCTCACCCCGTAAAATGTAGGAGTGGGTGAGGAAGGTGTGACCGATCCGAAGCTGAGCAAGCACAACCTCCTCCCTCCGCGACTGGCGGCACGAGGACCCCCAGTGCTCTGGGGTGTCCTTCAGTGTGCGGAGTTTGTTGGTGGTCTCCGCAAACCACTGGGACCACCATTGTTCATGGATGGCCCGCCGCACCATCGGGAGAGCATCGGAGGAGGGGACAGCAGTGTTTGGTATATCTGGCAAGTGGGCCACCTGACGGGCATGGGCATCCGCCCTCTCATTGCCCATGATGCCAACATGCCCCGGGACCCACATAAACAACACTGTCTTGCCCTGCTTACGAATCACAAGCAGCAATCTGTGCACACCCTGGACGATGGCATGTCTGCCATATAGGGTGTGCAACAGCTGAAGGGAGCACAAGGAGTCAGTCGCAACAACAAAGTGTCTGTCATTCAACACTTGGATGAGCTCCAGTGCCCTGTACAGAGCTGTGAGTTCTGCAGTTAAGACACTGGCAACGCCTGGAAGGCGGCCCCCTATGAGATGACCAGTTGTAAAGACTGACCAACCCACATAGGAACCATCCTTCGACCCATCCGTGTAAATAAAAACATGGCCTCGATAGGTCCAAGAGAGGCGTCCGAACTCTTGTTGGTACAATGACCTATCGGTACTGGTTTTGGGTAAGGCTGCAAGCATTAAATTTAAACTTGGCTCTGGCACTGTCCAGGGCGGCACAGAGGCCGGCAGTACAGGCTGCACCCTAGGTAGAGTCACACCCAGGCCGGCAAGACAGTCCATCCAACGCACACCGAATGGAGGGGGAACCCCCTGGCGGCGGTTGAATGGCCGTCTCACAATGTCACTAAAGACGGCTGGGTGTGTAGGGTGCTGTGGCTGACCCTTCAGCCGCAAAATGTATGCAGCTGCCAGGCACTGCCGCCGCACAGTCAATGGTGGCTCACCAGCCTCAGCATAAAGGCTGAGTACTGGACTTGTGCGGAACGCCCCAATGGACAACCGGATGCCAGCATGATGAACACTGTCCAGCATCCGGAGAGTAGATGGAGCGGCCAGGCCATATACGCCGCAGCCATAATCGAGACGGGATCGAACGAGTGATCTATATAGTCGAAGCATCACCGTTCGATCTGCCCCAAAACCAGTTCCCTGCAGGCACCGCAGAATATTAAGGGAGCGAAGGCACTTGGCCTTCAGCTCCTTCAAGTGTGGGACCCATGTCAGACGGCTGTCAAAACGGAGACCAAGAAAGCGGGCCGCCTCTACAACTGGCAGGAGGCGGCCATCCAGGGTAAGCTGAGGCTCAGGGTGAAGCCCTCGCTTACGACAGAAATGCATGACAGTTGTTTTATCAGGGGAGAACTTATAGCCACGCGAGGCAGCGAACTCGTGGGCACTGTTTAGTGCGAGTTGCAACTGGCGCTCAATGCTGTGCATCGTGGCAGCCCGGTACCTGATTGAGAAGTACTTGACCGGGGGGTGAACAGAGGATGGTAGGCCGTTCACCGCAACAGCAAAAAGCGTCACACTCAAGACGCTCCCCTGTGGGACACCATTCTCCTGCAGAAAGGCAGAGGAGTAGGTGTTACCCACACGCACTCTGAAGGTCCGTTCGGACAAAAAGCTATGGAGGAAGAGGGGCAGATTACCCCTGAGCCCCCACTGGTGCAAGGTCTCTAGTATACCATGGCGCCATGTGGTATCATATGCCTTCTCCACATCAAAGAAGACAGCCACTAAGTGCTGTCTGTGGAGAAAGGCCTCATGTACTGCAGTCTCCAGTGAGATCAGATGATCCACCGAAGACCTGCCAGCACGAAAACCACATTGGGCATCGGCAAGAAGGTGGTGCCGCTCGAGATACCACACCAGGCGCCAATTTACCATTCGTTCCATTGTTTTGCAAAGACAGCTCGTCAATGAAATGGGTCTGTAATTTATTGCAAGGCTACTATCCTTCCCAGGTTTTGGGAGTGGGATTATCGTAGCCTCTCGCCAGCCTGCAGGGACTTCATGCTGCTGCCATATCATGTTGAATACCTCAAGGAGGTATATAACGCCTTCCTCTGGTAGGTGTCGTAGCATTTGATAGTGTATGCTATCTGGTCCAGGGGCAGTGTCCCTGGCTCTTGCTAGAGCTGCTCGTAGCTCCCAAGGGGCAAATGGATTGTTATACCCCTCGGCGACACCACCAGTGAAGTTCAGTGGATGGCGTTCTGCAGCCTGCTTCGTTTGCAGGAATGTTGTCGTGTAGTGCCGGGAACTGGAGACGGCTGCAAACGTCCTTCCCAGTTCCTCAGCCACCTCACACGGCAGAAGGCAATGTCTTCCTTGTACAAGGAGACCTGAGCCACATGATGGTAAATATCTGCCTTGGATCTTTCTCAGCTTTTCCCAGACTTTCTTGGAGGGCGTGTGACGGGTAAGTGAGGAGACGTACTGACTCCATGAGGAGCGTTTGGCCTCCTTGATCACCCGTCGTGCATTTGCCCGGGCTCGGAGATAGTCAATACGATTGGCCTCGGTGGGACGAGATTGAAAGCTGCGAAGGGCTCGCCGGCGAGCCCGAATCGCACTCCGACAATCCTCCGTCCACCATGGCACCCGTGCTCGTTGTGGGTTACACGAGCTCTTGGGGATGGATGCCAATGCCGCCCCGACCACCACCTCAGTGAAGTGACTCACTAGATCGTTGACCCCATCAAAATCACAAAGTGGGCGGAAATGTATATGGTGGGCGAACTCCTCCCAGTCCGCCCGACGCAGACACCACTGTGGTGGGTGTTGGGGCAATGCCCCATCTCCACTGCTAATCTTGATAGGGAAGTGGTCACTTCCACAAGGGTCTGACAGAACCTCCCACTGCAAACCTGGTGCCAACCCAGGAGAGCAGATGGAAAGGTCTATACACGAAAGACCACCGGTGGCAGTCATCACATGCATGGGGGCACCTGTGTTGAGAACAATGAGGCCATTGTGTGACACCCATTGTTCCACAAGTCGCCCTCGGGGGTTGTGACTGTCCGAGCCCCATTGTGGATTATGGGCATTGAAGTCACCCATAATCAAGAAGGGTCTTGGAAGCTGGGCACTGAGGGAGTCGATGTCTGCCCATGGGATATGGATCCCAGGAGGCATGTAGAGGGAACATAGAGTTGTAGGCAAATCCAGTTGCAATGAGACCGCCACTGCTTGAAGAGGCGTCTGCAAAGCAACCGGCACATGCATGCACCCATTCCGGATAAGGATAGCCACCCCTCCCACAGGGTGGCTTCCTTGCTGCCGGGTGTCTGCAAATGTTGTGTACCCCCGTAGTGAAATGGGGGTATCACTCTGACACAGAATCTCCTGGAGGGAGATGCAGACAGGGTTGTGCCGAGAGATCAGAAGTTTGATCTCGTCCCTCTTGTGGGAAAATCCTCGACAGTTCCATTGTAGGAAATTTACCATCAAGTGTTCTTTGGTGGCTTATTTTTATTCCTCCCTTTTCTCCGTCCCACTGCAGAAAAGGGAGGGATGCCTTCAATTGGTTCATCCTCCTCCATCTCGAAGGAGGAATCCCCATCTTTCCCCAGTTGGGGCATGAAACCACCCCTTGCTCTCTGCCGTTGGCTAGAGAGTTTGGGTGGACGAACCAAGGACACCCGCCCCACTGTGGAAGTGGTAGGTGTCCCTACTTTCTTTCCACCTGTCTCACCCACCACCCTCTCCGTGGAGGGGGCTGGCTGGACTGAGACAGGGAGGGAGGCCTTCACAGGAGATGCCTCTCTTTCATGAGCAGCATCTGGGGCCTCCAAAGAAACTGGCACCGCCATTATTGGGGGGCCCATGCATGGGCCAGAGGCGGTGGTGGAGCCGGAAATAGCCGTGGAAACGGGGTCGGGGTCCGTCTGGCAGCCAATGCTTGCACAGACCGGCACTCCATGGACCCCACGGGCCCGAGAGGG
>JAAFCE010008003.1:0-16858 GCA_013389805.1 Trigoniulus corallinus
CAATGTAAAAATGCAGTATAGAAATGTGGATAGCAATGTAAAAATGCCTCATCAGTTGCACCCCATTGAGGTGCTGAGGGTTAGGAATTACTGCATTGCTACCCCCTGGATCTGCCCCTGGAAAGAGGCATTTGTCCCTGTCTAGGCAGCTGGTGTTGGGCAGATCAGACAAAACACTATTGCACTGGTTGATGGAGGTTGTACATAAGGAAAGGGTGGTGTGTGGGGTGGACGGGGACCTGGTGGGAAATAATTGGGAGTGGAGAGATGCAACTCAGACATGACCCAGCCACAGGCAGGGAAAGGGTATGATGATGAATGGATGTGTGTGGTATGGACATGTAATGTGAAGAGGAAAGTAGAAGCATGGAGGTAAGGTAGACCCAATGGCAGATCCAGGGGTGGATCAGGGGGAAGCACTTCAAATACGTGCACCACAAATATTTTTTAATATTCAGAATCCATTGTTATAAATCTAGCTAGCAATTCAACAGGTGCTCTACTGCCCCTCAGGCAGTGCTCTCTCTTCAGTGGTTTAGCTAACTGTGGACTGCAATGCAACTGTTGAACTGGCAGTATAGAAATGGGGATAGCAGTGGGAAAATGCCTCATCAGATACAAAGGTGAATCATGCATCAGTTGAAATATGTGCCCCATTGAGGCACTGAAGGGGGAGAAATTGCAGCATTGCTCCCTCTCCTGGATCTGGCACTGTCTGGAACCCACTGAGCCACCCCTGCCACAGGTGGGATAAGGATATGATGATAAGGCATAAGAGATTACTGTTGTGTGGGACAGCAAATGCATTAAACAGGCATCTTCTAATGTTCTACACAATGGATTTTTGGGTTGATATCGAATAGAAAGGCTGGCTGCCTATGGTTGAAAGATTATAATAAAACAATAGATAAAGACCATCCATGGGCCGTCATGCATCAAGAAATATGATATGTTCAGAAATACCTGCATGTCAAAACATGTGTTTGCCTCAATTCCATTTCATTCAATATGGTACCCTTGTTATTGAACAATGTGGAACTTTCTGGATATTGATGTAAGCGTTAAAAAGTGATCTCAAGTAACTCCACAAGAGGAAAATTAAATCATTATGTATTCAATCATTACTAGACCTATACCAGCTAGGCAAACTCTCGACAAACTGGGCAATACCCATTAGAATACTACTAACCAGGTGCCATTGCACCAAAGAAATTGTCATCCATGTAGGACCAAATGGTCAAGCCTGAACAGACAGATGGGAGAACTGCAGTTGCCACATTGAATAAGAGGGGTCCCACTGCAGAGACCTGTAGAACACCCCTCACCAGGGTATGGGTCATGGATCCAACTGCAACATCACAACTCAACTATCAAGAAATGAAACAAGTACTGTAGATTAAATAAATAAGGATTAACCACACAGTTTGACAGAGAGTTAATCAGGGATGAGTGATCAATCATATCAATAGCCTCAGTAATGTTGGTCTGGAGTAAGATGAAGGCACACTCAGCAGCTACTACATCCTATATCACCAGAAAAATCGAGAGAATAGCAAAACCTGCCAAAGAATTTGGCCTAGTACTATACTGAGACCTAGGGAGGCAAGAGAGAAGAGACTCCCATACCAAGTCAAAGACCCACCATTCAAAGGCCTTCACCAAAGGGGGTAAAATTGCTATGGGACGGAAACCCCCATATATGTGAGTTGTATATGTGAAATATTTTAGAGGTAGCCTGGGGATGGTGGACATGAGAGAGTAGGTTGCAGTGGTATGGACATGTCATGAGAAGAGGGAAGGAGGAGTTCATGTCCATTTCAGGAATGCACATCCTTGGAAGCATCTGTAGGAAGATCATAGTGTGTGGAATGGTGGGGATCTGGTGGGAGTGGAGGACTGGAACCCTGTGACCCTGCCACAGGTAGGATAAGGGTATCATGAAAATGCATGTTGTTCTTCAACAATTCCTCAGATGCATGACTTTATGTGAGGATGTTGTTTGAGTGAAAGGCGGTTTTTAGATGTTGAAGATTGCTACTGTTAGCAGCCAGAAGAAAGCAAGTAAACTTAAAAGTTGAATTGTAACAAGAGATGATTTTATTTTCATTTCCATCTGCCTTTATAGTAGCCCTCTTAGCTACCATGTATGATATGCAAAAGAGGGGAGGACAAAAGGCAGGATGTTAAATTTAGTCTTGGGACGTTTGGGGGGGGGGGAAGTCAGAAATTTCATAGCTCCAGTGTCACTCAAAGGTTGCTTTCTTCAGAATCCAAAGGTATTGTTGAGAGAACAGAGATTGGCCATTGATCGGTTCCTGTCACTGTCTTGATCATTAGCACTCAGACTATTCCATTTGATCCTGGATGCATTTCCACCACTAATCCTAGACACCAGTGGGTTGGGGCAGACTTCTCCTTTAGTAGGACCAGATCTGCAGGTTGAATATTAGGTCCTTTCTTCCACCACCTGGGGCGCTGTTGTAGGCATGTCAGATATTCATAACTCAAACAGTTCCAAAAATGCTGTACTTGCTGCTGTACAAGTTGCCAATGGTTAAATCGATTTTGAGGCTTCTTCATGTAGTCATTTTCAGGGATTGCTGTGAGTGCATGGCCAATAAGGAAATGGCCAGGCATCAAGGGCTGTAGATCATCTGGTGATGATGACAAGGGACCAATGGGATGAGAGTTGAAGATAGCCTTTATTTGTTTGAGTGCAGTGGACAACTCTTCAAATGTTAGGGGTACCCCATCAAGGGCTGCAAATCATCTGCTTATGATGACAAGGGACCAATTGGGCAGGAGTTGAGGATAGCCTTTATTTGTTTGAGTGCAGTGGACAACTCTTCAAATGTTAGGGGTACCCCACTCATTATGTGGTGCAAATGGGTCTTTACTGATTTCACTCCAGCTTCCCAGAGTTTCCCATGTGTGGAGCAGCAGGTGGGTTAATGGACCACTAGATCCTTTCATTTGCAAGTTCCATTGGGAATTGCTCCTGGTAATGCAGGGACTTCAGAAACTGCTGCAGCTCATGATAAGCTCCTTAGAAGTTTGAGCCTCTGTCGCCAAACATGGTGGCAGGTATCCCACGGGTGCCAATAAACCATTTGAAGGCTGCCAAGAAGGCCTCAGAAGTAAGGCTGCTAATGAGCATGGCTCTTGATGCCATAAAAATGAATACTCCAATGTAACCTTTGGTGATCACTGATCCTCGCCCTGTCCTACTTCATAGGCTAATGGGACCAGCATAGTCGACTCCAGTGTTCATAAAGACTGGGCTGGGTATTACTCGAGGTGTGGGAAGGGCTGGGCCGCCATCTGGCTCTGTATTGTAGTTGCCTTTCTGCAATGGCAGGTGACACATTAGTGAATTATGTGCCAAATCACCCTTTGTGCTCTGAGGATCCAAAACTGCTGCTGGATGGCTGCTTGGGTGATTATAGGCCCACTATGAAGGCATGATTGGTGGAAGTGTTGGATTACCAAGGTGATGAAAGCTGATTTGTGGGTAGCACTATAGGGTGTTTCACACTATAGGGAAGGTGCAAATTCTGCAGGCATCCCCCCACACTGATAATACCATCCTTGTCAAGAAAGGGATTGAGATTGTGCAGCATTTGGATGAACTGCTTTGCCTTGGTGCAGGTTGTTGTACTCATTTACAAAGCCCACATTCTGGATTGTTCTTACCAATAATTTAAGTGCAGCCTCTATTTCCTGGGGTTGTAAAGGTCCCAATGTCCTTTTTCCTGGCTGTGCATTCTTGACATATTGTCTCATGTAAGCTATGGCACACTGTAGTCTTAACAGTCATAAGCGGCACAGGATTGCTTCCCCAAGGGATGGAGTAGTCAAGGCGGCAAGGCAAACCTTCCCTTTCCTCATCTCAGGCACTTCCTTAACTAAAGGTATTCTCTTTCTGTAAGCCATGCAGGCCCTTTCCACCAGAGTGGATGATGACACAGCTGCATGGCAGTGATACCACGACTGGCACAGTCAGCTGGATTTTGAGCACCTTCGACATCATGCCAGGCTGAAGGGGAAAATGACCTTGAATCTCAGTCACCTGATTGGCTACAAAGCACTTGAGCTGAGCTGGTTGACACTGGATCAAGGACAGGATGCCTGTGGAGTCACTCCATGCATGTACAGTACTTACTGGATGTTCAGTGCAGACTGTATAGCAGTTAGCAGCCTCACCAACAGCACAGCTGCACACAGCTCTAGTTTAGGGATGGAGATGGTTTTCAATGGGGTTACTGGCATTTTACTGGTTATCAGTCTTGAAGATACAATGTCACCACATGCCCTTAGGTAAACAACTGCTGCATATGCCTTCTCAGAAGCATCTGCAAACCCATGAAGTTCACAATTTCCTTCCTGGCTTGACCTTAAATATTGGGGTATCATAGGTCTCCCAGGCCTTAAGGGTATTTTCGGGCAGTGGGTCGTCCCATGATGCAAGGAGAAGCCATAGGCTTTGCAGTAAGACCTTTGCATGGATTGTGACACGGGGCCAGCCATCCCAGAGGACCATAGACTCTTGCTTCAGCAGAAAGAACTTGACGTTTGGTTTGGCAGGAATAGCAGGGGGAGTGGTGAAGTGAAACTCATCTTCTTCAGGATTCCATCTTATTCCCAGGGTCTTAACACAGGGCTCCTCTAAAAAGCTATGGGAACCACCCTTCCCAAAGAGGGTGAGGGCTCCTTAGCACAGTGTGCTGAACCACAGAGCTGCTGTAATTGTTGGACCAGGGTCTTCACGTTTTCTATGGACGTCACACCCAGTTAGGACATCATCTATATACACATCTGACAGGATGACCTTTGATGCAATTGGGTACCTAATGCTCTCATCCATGGCAAGTTGTTGGAATATGTTGCCATATGTTATGGTCAGCAACTTGTATTCCTCTACTGGGTCCTGAATGTGAAAACAATAGAGGATATGCTGAATTGGATGTGCTCTGGAGTGACCCAGATTTGGCAATACATTTTCTCAACATCTGCAATGAGGGTAATTCAGTGCCTTCGAAAGCATACCAGTAGATTAAATATATTGTCCTGAAGTGGTGGTCCAACCGTCAGCTGTGAATTCAAGGAACTGTCATTGGTGGAGGCAGCTAATGAATCAAACAATGGCTTATGAGGTTCACTTGACATACATTATCTAACAAGGCTCGAACACATTGAAGGTTGCCATGGCAGTCTTCCAGAACAAAGGCTGTTCCCAGCAGTACTGGGGTGTGGGTGGGTGATGTGTCATTGACTGGTTGCCTGCTTCCAGGTGCAGGCTAGTATGGTGAGGTTGATCACACTTATGGTAGGTACCACTTTTACAATCCTTGGCAGTGTGGTCTGCAAACTACTGGAGCATGCATTCTTGTCTCTCATCAGTCTTCATCATTTCCCAGCGGACATTGGTGTGTACACTGGGCATCAGTAAAGAGGATGAGAAGTTGATCAGCACCCTGGGCACTGATGCCGAGTTGTGGTCAGGCAAATTAAGGAGCACTTCTGTCTGACCATCCACATTGCTTGATGAACTGACAAGATCATTCGTAGTTGACGGGAACAACTGGAGCACACAATGGGTTTTTATGGCAGAGCAGCAGCACACAAGCCTCACATCAGCACCAGAAACACAGAGAGGAGATTGCAATGGTTGCAAAGAGCGATGACATTGGACTCTGGATCAATGGTGAATGGTTGAATGGAGTGGTGAGTCTCACTACAACATCTGGCAATCAGATGGGTTTGGGTATGGCAAACATTACCTTCCTAGCTGTGTTGTGCTCAAAGTGAAGTTTGGTGGAGGGTCAGTGATGGTGTGGGGGTGCTTCTCATGGTATGGGTTGGGTGCAATCATTTCTGTGGAAGGACATCTAAATGCAGAGCATTACCTGGACATTCTGGACAATGCAGCACTGTCATCTCTCTGGCAGCACTTTGGCAATGGCCCTTTTCTGTTTCAGCATGATAACGTGCCTTGCCATAAAGCATGGGCTGTAGGCACATGGTTTGATGAAATGGGGGTTCAAGATCTTGACTGGCTTGCACAGAGTCCTGATCTGAACCCCATCGAACATCTGTGGGACGTGTTGGAACGTCTATTGTGCACTTGTGCAGAATGCCAAACATCTGTGAACAAAACTGTCCAAGACACTTATGGCAGAAAGGCATAAATTATTTGTTGCAACATAACAAAACCTTGTGGGCAGTATGCCCCAGAGAGCAGATGCTGTGATAGCAGTAAAAGGTGGACCAACAAGATACAAAAATATGTATATTTGTAAATGTTTCTATTAAAGTGGTGGTGTCCCATCACTTTTGATAGGGTAGTGTATTTAGAAATTTAAAAAATTTACAAAATTAAATGGTGGAATTGTGCATTTCATAAATTTATGAACATGTCTGAAATTTATTTGACCTTTTATTTAGCATACTTCAATATTCAAAATTTAAAATTTCTATTTATTTTAACATAATTCCAAATTATTGAATATTTTGTTGGATGACCCATTGCTGCTATTACAGGTGCACATTGTCTACCCATTTACTTCACTAAGTCTGCACATTGCTTGGTGGTGGTTTTATGCCATTCTGACTGGATGATTGTTGATTAAATTCTCAAGAGCTTTTGGTTTAGATGCTGCTGCCTGCAGTTTAATAGTGGTCCATAAGTTCTCTATTGGATTCAAGTCAGGACTTTGTGGTGAAAAACACAAAGACTGTATTTCTTGGTTTTTCAACCATCATTGTCTTGCTGGAACTGCCTATGTTTCCAAGCACTAAGTGGCAAATTCTCAGAATATTCTACAAACTGGTTTGCCAAGATATCCTTATACATAGCAGCATTCATTCTACCATGGATCCTTTGAATTGGACCTGTCCCATATGCACTAAAGCATGTCAGCACCATCACACTACCAGCATTTATGACCCTCAGGGTCATACATATTGTTTACTATCATTTCTAAATAAATTAAATTTGGATTCCTCACTCCAAACAACTGATTCCCAAAAACATTGTTCTTTATTAGAATGTTGTTTGGCAAACTCCAATCTCTTCTTTTGGTTAACCTTCCTTACAAATGGTTTTTGCTACTTATGCCCCCATCAGACCTTTTTTTCATTTAGACTTCTTCATACAGTTCCAGCAGATACATTAATGTTATAATTTTCTTTTATAGTGGTCTTAATAGTAGTATAGCTGGCAAAGGGGGTCACTTTTTGATTGCCTAGGAATTCAATTTTCGTTTTTTCTGGATTTTTTGTCTACATGGCCCATGCATTATGTGCTTCAATCCATTTGAACATTTTTATGAGAAATAACCATAATTGTTGCAACTTTTGACACATTTCTGTATGTATTGAAATTCTGTTCAATAATTTTTCATTCAGCTGGTGTTGCACTTTTTCCTTTACCCATTTTCCTACAAAATCATTGTATTTATCTTTCATATTACTTTCATAAATGTTAATGGCCCATTTTCTAAACATCAATTAAAATTACTTACCGTGCTAATTAAATATGGAATGTAAATTTAAAAAAACATTATTGTTTTAATAAGTCATATAATAAAGTGTTACTCCTGTCCTTGACTGGATAAGGTGAGGAATTTCGTTTGTGATCTCACTTTTAAATTTTTATTTCCTTAATCATTTGGGATTCTTTACATTTCCTATCTTTTTCTGTCCCAAAGTTTGTCATTAAGAAGGTAACCTGAAAGTCTTCAGTCTGGTGTGCTCTCTCATTAAAATGGATCAATATTGGTGTGCATTTTTTATTCCTAATGTCATTCAGGTATTCTCTAATACATACCCTACCTTTGCATCCTCTTTCCCCAATGTAATCCTTATTACAGTTATTGCAATGGATAAGATAAATCACATTGGAGGTGTCACAAGTGACAGTCTGTCTTATTTTCCACTGTAAAACAAGCTGTAGATATCTGTCTTGTCTTTAAGTGCTTCTATAGCAAATTTTCATGCTGAATTCAAATCTACAAACAGATTTGGCCCATCACCTAAAGCTGCAAAGATATTTCAAAATATAGAAATTTAACTGCTAGGCTTTATGTGCATTCATTCCCTGTCCAGCATAAATGTTGAGGTTGATTCCATTTAAGAAAAGGAAAAGATGTGTCAGTAAATATTCAAACAGGTTAACTCACTGGCACTGAGGTCACTAGGTGGTGTGGTCTTCTCGGTCTTGGCATGTCGGAGATGAATCCATGAACTGCTGGTGCAATGCAACAAAATCCTTATGCTACCTCTTCACATAAAATTGGGATTAATGAAAACGTTTGTTAAGAAACTAGTAATTTTCCACATAAGTCAGTGAAGCTAAAATTAAAGAAGGTATATTCATTGGTCCTCAGATAAAAAAAACCATGGCTGATACATGCTCAGTGATAGTGAAAAAGATGCATGGATAGGGTTTAAATCAGTGGTAGGCAACTTCCCTGGCATTAAGAAATCAACAGATGATGTGCATATTGTGCAGCAGTGCATTAATGCAACATGTCTCTCCAAATTCATCTTCTTGACTCACACCTTGCATTATTTCCTAAGAACATGGGTGCAGTCAGCAATAAGCATGGTGAATGGTTTCCCAAAGACATTGATTGCAGTGATCAAGTGACGTTACCAGGGTCTATGGAGTGCAGCAATGCTGGCAGACTACTGCTGGACACTAAAGCTTCTGTCCCAGAAGCTAAGCATAGATGACAGTGAATGACCATAGGCATGTATCTCACAGCATTGGTCTTTTCATGAGACTGCTGCTGTTGGGGTGGAATGGACCAATGGTTCGATCCCTGGCTGGGCATAAGGGGAGAAAGGATAATTCATATTAAAGGAAATAAGGGCTCAGAGAGAATCATATGTCTGGTCTTTTTTACCCAAGACCATTCAGCAATGGAATACCCTTGTGGAGGATAAAGTGGATGGCTTACTGAAGGGGAAGGCCACCTTCGCAAGTATTGTAGGGGGACACAACCACTATAGTTTAGAGTTTTAAGAGTTTTACAATATCTGATGTAACAATGAGAGTTAGTCTCTCTACTGCAAAATTTGCCATAGAGGCAGTTTGCAATGAATTAGAATTAGAATAAAAATAATGACAAATGGAGAATATAAACAAAAACTGCAAAAATTAAAAATTGATATATCTCAAGAATGGTAGGTGCTAGACAAAAACGGTTTTCATTTTTGAAATCAGCAGGTCATACTTGACCATAAATAGCAGTTGGATAATTATATATCTTCCAAAATATTTTTTGTTGTACTGTGTCATCTTTATTCCTTTGAAACTGCATTGTTTCATTCACATATGAACATAAAATGCAATTTGCTCTTTGAAATTTCTTGCAGCCCCCATTCACATTCTTTGTTATTTTTGCCTTTACCAGCATTCCTGCAAAGTTTGATTCCATTTGAATGTAATTCTAAATGGTGCTGGGAATAGCCTTTTTAGGGTGGGCTTTGTTAATAAAATATTGTGATGCTTGCTAAGTATAGAAGTGAATGTACCTGATAGGTCATTAAATGTTGTGCATAGAGACAGGCTGTCACTTTGTTCCCTCTTTGCATTGTAAGTCAATGTCCATTGTAGTCTATGTGCCTGTTTTCCAACCCCTCTCAGGAATTTCTCAGGGTATCCACACCATTTAAAATTCCATAGAAGTTGTTGGCATTTCACACAGAAATCTCTGTCATGTGAGTGGATTTTGTGGGTTCATTCATTTTAACTATTGAAGTGGATACCTGTCTTGCATTTTTTGGGGTTGAAACTACAATAATGTAGGTATTGTTGAGTACCCATTGGTATTTGGTAGAGGGATGTTGTAAACTGTCCATTACTGCATTAGAGTTTCACATCAAGAAAGTCAATTTCTATCATAGAAGTAGTAGCTGTGAAGTGTAATGAAGGGTTTATGGAGTTTGCCAAGCTGATAAATTCATTTAAGTCCTGCTCTGAATGGGTCCAAATAAGAAAGATATCATCCAGGTAAAAAACCCACATTAATGGCTTTTTCAATGCTCTATCTAATAATTGCTTTTTGTGGCATCCCATGAATGTTTGCATAAGATGGGGCCATTTTGGTTCCCATTGACATTCATCTAGATCTAAGAATATCTATCAAATTTGTTGAACATTGGATTTGTGTGGCAGAATGTAACTCATTTACTTATGACGTTCTCCTGATATTATGTCAAGGGTATGTCAGAGGGTCACTATCATTTTCCATTCACTATTGTCATTTATCTCTGTTCTGTTCATGGGTGGTCTGAGTATGCCAGTAATAAAATTCTTAAATTCATCCTCTAGATTCACATGCATTGGAATTTTGTGGAGCTTTGAAGGCATTAATTGATGATATCTCTCCAATGCAAATTGAGCATTCCCTATGGGCAACTGTGTCATGTTTGTTTCATTTACTGCTAAAGGACTATATTTCCTTATCCAGTGAAGGTGAAGCAGCTCTCACTGCCAGATGGAGGTATTTCAAGGAGTATGACCTACTAGTTTATCTTCAAATTTGCACTACATTATCATTAGTTATCTGAAAAGAAGGGGGAGAATTAATCATCAGACCCAAAGGAATAACGCTGTCAGCATGGAAATTTGCACCAAGATTAGATTTCAATCTTGATGTTTGCAGTAGCTGCAAAATTAGAAGATCTGTAGGTGGGATTTCCCTAGCAGATAAGTCTACTGGAGTTGGGGTGTTCTCTACAATGGAACTATCATCTACCTGGCGTAATATTTCATGGGTAAATGGTTTAATCTCATTCCTGGGTTCCCCTACCCTATTATTGTAGTGTTGACTTTTATCACTGTGAGATTGTTGATTTTTCTTTCAGTCCTTTCTCTCACTGGAAGTTGTCCTATGTTAGCTGTTGTCCTGGGTTTGGCTAGCATTTCAGCGTATGTCATATACTTCGAGTCCAACTGATGATTAGTTGGGGGAGTGGCGAGTTGCGTTGGACACACCAGTTCTAGTCTGATCACTGAAGTTAAGCAATGCAAGCCCAGTTAGTACTGACATGGGTGGTCGCTCGGGAAAGCTGGGTACTGCTAATACCCAATAATCGTCGCATTAGTGTAGTGTCTGTGCAGTGTATGCAATAGAAGTATGCAGTGGATGGGTCTCTAATGACCTTGTAGTTGACAGGACCTTAAACTCCAACAACTGGGAGCAATCACTTTGAGTCATTAGATTCATTTGCACAATGAAGTAATTTTGACAGGATTTACGATTGCTGGGTTTCAATATTTTTACAATCTAATTTGGAATTATGGGCTCCTATAAATGTAATGAAATCATCTAAAACGTTTTGTAACCCATTTCTGGAATATTGTATTTCACCTTTAGCAAGGAAATTTCTTGTATAGCTGTGAAATACATCATGGTTAATGAATTTAAGATTTGGGTGCTGATAACAGTAACTGTTGACACAATCATTCATTCATGTAATGTTACATTCATTCATGTAAAGTTCATATCCCTCACAAAGTCACTAGGTTGTCTGTTATTAAAGTAATTAAACAATATAGGAGCTATTTCTGAAATGGCAATATGGACCTCTGGCCAAATAGGAAATATTCTATCTAAAGTATTTTTCAGTTGTTCAAAGGAATCCCTAACACTATATTCTAAAATGTCATCTATTCCTAAGTGCAGTATAAGAATTTGAATTGATAAAGGAAGTTGAAATGTGTCCCTAAAGAACTGTGTCTGCCTTTATAAAAGTATTGGCTGTTCAACTCCATATAACTAAACAAGGTTGGGTGCATACTTCAAGCACCTATCACCAATTACCACACATTTCCTGCACATGAAAGTCTTTGGAACCATTCAATTTACTACATGGCTCTGACACAGTTCCTGTGTTGTTTTTAATGATTAACCTTCAAGTGCTCGCGTTTTTTTGAAAGACATTCAAGCTCACAAGGCAGCAAACTGGCCGCCTCTCATTTTTCTTTGCATCTAGTTAATTAAACATATAAACGAAATTAAATGAGAAACTAAACTAGATGTGACCTAGTGTGACCCTGATTCTGGTACCTTGATACTGGGACCATGATACCTTAACCCTGATACTCAGACCCTGATACTCATGCTCTTACACTGGGACCCTGATACTCATGCTCTGACACTGGGACCCTGATACTTGGACTCTGACCCTAGGAATATGATAGTGGGACCATTGTTTGTTTGTTTGTTTGTTGTAGTTTTAGGGCCCATCGACTACAATGGTCATTAGGGCCCAGAAAGACAATCATCATGGTGGGGGTGTAAATGGCCTTTCCACCATGATGGCAATAAATAATGGCAAAAGCCCACTAAAACTAACATGTACAAAAGGCAATAGCCAAATAAATACCAAGGAATAATTATAGGCAAAAGCCAAAATAGAAATAAAAGAAAAGGCAGCAAAAACGAGAACAGACATAACAATATAAGTGGCAAAAGCCAAAACAGACGTAACAATAAAAGTGGCAAAAGCCAAAACAGACATAACAATAAAAGCGGCAAAAGCCAAAACAGTCAAACAATAAACACGGCAAAAGCCAAAACAGTAATAACAATAAACATGGCAAAAGCCAAAGCAGACACAGAAATAAAAAGGCAAAAGCCAAACCAATACAACAATAAATGCAAAGCTGCCTAAAAATACATGTATAAATGAGTTCAAATGTGGTGAAAGAGGCCAGCCTCTTTCACAAATACCAGTGAGCTCTCCACAGCCTGGGGGTTATCCCCAAGTGAAGTGGGGAGCTCTGGACTGACTCCCAGTCGCAATCTAAGCTCTTGGTATCTCTCACAGTGACTAAAGATATGCGCCACTGTGAGAGGCTCCCAACAGAAGTCACACCATGGCTGGTCCTCACCCCGTAAAATGTAGGAGTGGGTGAGGAAGGTGTGACCGATCCGAAGCTGAGCAAGCACAACCTCCTCCCTCCGCGACTGGCGGCACGAGGACCCCCAGTGCTCTGGGGTGTCCTTCAGTGTGCGGAGTTTGTTGGTGGTCTCCGCAAACCACTGGGACCACCATTGTTCATGGATGGCCCGCCGCACCATCGGGAGAGCATCGGAGGAGGGGACAGCAGTGTTTGGTATATCTGGCAAGTGGGCCACCTGACGGGCATGGGCATCCGCCCTCTCATTGCCCATGATGCCAACATGCCCCGGGACCCACATAAACAACACTGTCTTGCCCTGCTTACGAATCACAAGCAGCAATCTGTGCACACCCTGGACGATGGCATGTCTGCCATATAGGGTGTGCAACAGCTGAAGGGAGCACAAGGAGTCAGTCGCAACAACAAAGTGTCTGTCATTCAACACTTGGATGAGCTCCAGTGCCCTGTACAGAGCTGTGAGTTCTGCAGTTAAGACACTGGCAACGCCTGGAAGGCGGCCCCCTATGAGATGACCAGTTGTAAAGACTGACCAACCCACATAGGAACCATCCTTCGACCCATCCGTGTAAATAAAAACATGGCCTCGAGAGGTCCTAGAGAGGCGTCCGAACTCTTGTTGGTACAATGACCTATCGGTACTGGTTTTGGGTAAGGCTGCAAGCATTAAATTTAAACTTGGCTCTGGCACTGTCCAGGGCGGCACAGAGGCCGGCAGTACAGGCTGCACCCTAGGTAGAGTCACACCCAGGCCGGCAAGACAGCCCATCCAACGCACACCGAATGGAGGGGGAACCCCCTGGCGGCGGTTGAATGGCCGTCTCACAATGTCACTAAAGATGGCTGGGTGTGTAGGGTGCTGTGGCTGACCCTTCAGCCACAAAATGTATGCAGCTGCCAGGCACTGCCGCCGCACAGTCAATGGTGGCTCACCAGCCTCAGCATAAAGGCTGAGTACTGGACTTGTGCGGAACGCCCCAATGGACAACCGGATGCCAGCATGATGAACACTGTCCAGCATCCGGAGAGTAGATGGAGCGGCCAGGCCATATACGCCGCAGCCATAATCGAGACGGGATCGAACGAGTGATCTATATAGTCGAAGCATCACCGTTCGATCTGCCCCAAAACCAGTTCCCTGCAGGCACCGCAGAATATTAAGGGAGCGAAGGCACTTGGCCTTCAGCTCCTTCAAGTGCGGGACCCATGTCAGACGGCTGTCAAAACGGAGACCAAGAAAGCGGGCCGCCTCTACAACTGGCAGGAGGCGGCCATCCAGGGTAAGCTGAGGCTCAGGGTGAAGCCCTCGCTTACGACAGAAATGCATGACAGTTGTTTTATCAGGGGAGAACTTATAGCCACGCGAGGCAGCGAACTCGTGGGCACTGTTTAGTGCGAGTTGCAACTGGCGCTCAATGCTGTGCATCGTGGCAGCCCGGTACCTGATTGAGAAGTACTTGACCGGGGGGTGAACAGAGGATGGTAGGCCGTTCACCGCAACAGCAAAAAGCGTCACACTCAAGACGCTCCCCTGTGGGACACCATTCTCCTGCAGAAAGGCAGAGGAGTAGGTGTTACCCACACGCACTCTGAAGGTCCGTTCGGACAAAAAGCTATGGAGGAAGAGGGGCAGATTACCCCTGAGCCCCCTCTGGTGCAAGGTCTCTAGTATACCATGGCGCCATGTGGTATCATATGCCTTCTCCACATCAAAGAAGACAGCCACTAAGTGCTGTCTGTGGAGAAATGCCTCACGTACTGCAGTCTGATCCACCGAAGACCTGCCAGCACGAAAACCACATTGGGCATCGGCAAGAAGGTGGTGCCGCTCGAGATACCACACCAGGCGCCAATTTACCATTCGTTCCATTGTTTTGCAAAGACAGCTCGTCAATGAAATGGGTCTGTAATTTATTGCAAGGCTACTATCCTTCCCAGGTTTTGGGAGTGGGATTATCGTAGCCTCTCGCCAGCCTGCAGGGACTTCATGCTGCTGCCATATCATATTGAATACCTCAAGGAGGTATATAACGCCTTCCTCTGGTAGGTGTCATAGCATTTGATAGTGTATGCTATCTGGTCCAGGGGCAGTGTCTCTGGCTCTTGCTAGAGCTGCTCGTAGCTCCCAAGGGGCAAATGGATTGTTATACCCCTCGGCGACACCACCAGTGAAGTTCAGTGGATGGCGTTCTGCAGCCTGCTTCGCTTGCAGGAATGTTGTTGTGTAGTGCCGGGAACTGGAGACGGCTGCAAACGTCCTTCCCAGTTCCTCAGCCACCTCACACGGCAGAAGGCAATGTCTTCCTTGTACAAGGAGACCTGAGCCACATGATGGTAAATATCTGCCTTGGATCTTTCTCAGCGTTTCCCAGACTTTCCTGGAGGGCGTGTGACGGGTAAGTGAGGAGACGTACTGACTCCATGGGGAGCGTTTGGCCTCCTTGATCACCCGTCGTGCATATGCCCGGGCTCGGAGATAGTCAATACGATTGGCCTCGGTGGGACGAGATTGAAAGCTGCGAAGGGCTCGCCGGCGAGCCCGAATCGCACTCCGACAATCCTCCGTCCACCATGGCACCCGTGCTCGTTGTGGGTTACACGAGCTCTTGGGGATGGATGCCAATGCCGCCCCGACCACCACCTCAGTGAAGTGACTCACTAGATCGTTGACCCCATCAAAATCACAAAGTGGGCGGAAATGTATATGGTGGGCGAACTCCTCCCAGTCCGCCCGACGCAGACACCACTGTGGTGGGTGTTGGGGCAATGCCCCATCTCCACTGCTAATCTTGATAGGGAAGTGGTCACTTCCACAAGGGTCTGACAGAACCTCCCACTGCAAACCTGGTGCCAACCCAGGAGAGCAGATGGAAAGGTCTATACACGAAAGACCACCGGTGGCAGTCATCACATGCATGGGGGCACCTGTGTTGAGAACAATGAGGCCATTGTGTGACACCCATTGTTCCACAAGTCGCCCTCGGGGGTTGTGACTGTCCGAGCCCCATTGTGGATTATGGGCATTGAAGTCACCCATAATCAAGAAGGGTCTTGGAAGCTGGGCACTGAGGGAGTCGATGTCTGCCCATGGGATATGGATCCCAGGAGGCATGTAGAGGGAACATAGAGTTGTAGGCAAATCCAGTTGCAATGAGACCGCCACTGCTTGAAGAGGCGTCTGCAAAGCAACCGGCACATGCATGCACCCATTCCGGATAAGGATAGCCACCCCTCCCACAGGGTGGCTTCCTTGCTGCCGGGTGTCTGCAAATGTTGTGTACCCCCGTAGTGAAATGGGGGTATCACTCTGACACAGAATCTCCTGGAGGGAGATGCAGACAGGGTTGTGCCGAGAGATCAGAAGTTTGATCTCGTCCCTCTTGTGGGAAAATCCTCGACAGTTCCATTGTAGGAAATTTACCATCAAGTGTTCTTTGGTGGCTTATTTTTATTCCTCCCTTTTCTCCGTCCCACTGCAGAAAAGGGAGGGATGCCTTCAATTGGTTCATCCTCCTCCATCTCAAAGGAGGAATCCCCATCTTTCCCCAGTTGGGGCATGAAACCACCCCTTGCTCTCTGCCGTTGGCTAGAGAGTTTGGGTGGACGAACCAAGGACACCCGCCCCACTGTGGAAGTGGTAGGTGTCCCTACTTTCTTTCCACCTGTCTCACCCACCACCCTCTCCGTGGAGGGGGCTGGCTGGACTGAGACAGGGAGGGAGGCCTTCACAGGAGATGCCTCTCTTTCATGAGCAGCATCTGGGGCCTCCAAAGAAACTGGCACCGCCATTATTGGGGGGCCCATGCATGGGCCAGAGGCGGTGGTGGAGCCGGAAATAGCCGTGGAAACGGGGTCGGGGTCCGTCTGGCAGCCTATGCTTGCACAGACCGGCACTCCATGGACCCCACGGGCCCGAGAGGG
>JAAFCE010008021.1:0-28828 GCA_013389805.1 Trigoniulus corallinus
GACCTGAGGCCGGAATGATGAATGACAATCAGAGTCGATGAGAGGAGCATTAGGTAAAATTACCCAGGCCCAGCGATGTCCCTTGACGCCTCTAATTTATGACGATGGTAAACTTGGCCTCCACCAACTTAACTAAATATCTGAGAATATTATAAAAGCGTTTGCTACTCTATGCATTTCTGATGAAGATTTGACGGGTGCCGGTCGAAAATCTTTTTCAAACGTTTGTCAGTGTTCCAACTGCTGTTGGGAACGTCAACGAATGATTACCTGTTGTTGCTATATACACATCGTGATATGAATCAAAACAAATACTCACTATCCGAAAATAATTCACGAACATGTGTTAGATAAAGACATTTGAGAACTTTGAAAGTAAAAGTTGAATGTTAACTTATTTTTAGAGTAGAGTTTGAAATGTTAAATTGCATCCAAATATGCTTGCTACGTCACATGCCTATGAAAGTCAAGTCTGTGGATCCTTCCAACATTCCTCTTGCACAAACATTAATGAAGCATTGATGAAATATTTATGACATGAAATAGTAATAAATTTAGCACTTAAAAATTACCATTTGAATTACAATTTCCTTGCTGGTTCTTTCAGTCGCACCTCTTTTTATTCCAATGAGATCTTAGCACATACTCTAGTGCCACTTTTTTTCTTCAAGTTGTTTCATAATTCGACAATATAAAAGTTGCATTTCTTCCTTTGAATCATCAGATTACTAATTAATATTTAAGAAAATTAATTTGAACTAAACATTTCATCTGTCTTTTTTTGGGGGGGTATGTTTGTTATTTTTCAAGCTCGTCATATTTGGATGTGTTCCTACGTCTGTTTACACGAATAAATAGTAACGAATTCAAAAGTAAAAAAGCAATTTTATTTAATATCATAACTAGACAACTATCAGTAAAAATTACGATACATATATCAGGTGTTCGAGGTTTTATCAAAAAGAAAACATGGCAAAATCTTAAAGATGTTAATTATAAGATTTCTAACGTTGTTCACACATCTCATTCAAGATGCTTTAAAATGAGTATCTCCAAGTCTGCAATGTCGGTCCGTGTATTCGATCCTTTAAAAAGCAAAATAATTAATTATCATCGACAAAATAAAAAATAGACTAAAGAATGATGATGTCAATATCTTGATTTGATGTCAAAATCAGACATTTTTATCAGAAGATTAACTTTTCGCTGAATTTGCAACAAGTTAATACACCATCTCTCACCTGTCACTGTTTGTGGGCTTTTTAAGCATAATGGCCTGTCTAACCACGGTGGTAACCGTGACCGTGACCACCACCACGATGACCTCCGTAACCACCACGATGACCACCATAACCACCACGGTGATGTCCACCGTGTCCACCTCGACGAGGATCAGCTACTGGCACTGGATCGGCATTGGCAAACATAGCCAATGACAGCATAACGATAAAGAAAAGGGAACTCTACAAATATGAGAGAAAATGCCAAATGAAGACAAAAGATATTTCTATAAACAACAAAAGCACCATTACAATTGGTGATTCTTAATTAACCACTTCCAGTAATATCCGTGAAAATTACTGAAAATAACTGGCCGTTTTCCCAACAGAGTATGCACTCTGAAGTAGTAATGTGCAAGACAACAAACTTACCAGAAGCTTCAATGGAGACATGATTCTTATAATAATGTCAGTAAAGAACTTTTCTTACAAATATCACTATAACGTTTGCTAGAAACTTCGACTCTTGTCTGTTATAGCCACTTGAAATTGACTCCTTAAATACTATTGGAAATCGTAAATAAAACTGAATATTCATGAGATATGTGAAAGCTGATGACGTGAGGAGGGTAGGAGTGTCAGTGGTCATCACAATTTTTTTACGTGATTTCCTCGGAAGAGGCAACACAAACTCGTTATTTTTTTTCACCTCATGAGTCCCAACAAGAATAATGGAGTAAAAACTGGACAGAAACAAGGTCATTATACTCCACAAAATGGCCATGCGTCAGTTTGTAATTTCCCCATGCACCTTCCCCTCTGATAAAAACACGATCGAACAAGTTCCATAATATTAATTGATAATAAATATATTATTTTTCATTTACGTCATTTTTCAAAGCTGGAACTCAATAACCAATAACAGTCACCTTCCACCTGTTTCATTTGCGAAAAATGATCAAGAAGCTGTTTATACCCGCCCAGTTCAATTTCTGTTTGATAATACAGTATACTGCAAGGGGTGAGTATAAGGTGGGGTTTTTGCGGGACATGTGACAAACTGGTACGAGGATTTTACTCAGAGAAATCAACAATAACAACAACAGCAGCAGTAGATTTTTTTTGCAGGCACTAATGAAATATTCAAAAACTTATCTATTAAATACACTAATGGATGATTGAGGGAAACAATTCCTTAGGAGTTGTAAAACTTAAGTATGGAATGCAGTCTTGCGAAATATCCGCAGTTCTGTAAACATCTCACTGCCATTTCAATTATCAGACATGTTAGGTTGATCACCTACTGTATCTCTGTCTAACCCTGGCTATATTTCTATTTATCAATTTCTTCATAGACGACTGGTTACCTTAGGATTTATTGAAGAAATGTCAGTGATTATTAAGGAGCGTAATCCAATACTTATGATTGCACTTGTATTTGCACAGTCATGAATATTGTACAGTATTTGGTAATAACGAAGGTACGTACTGTATACTGTATATCACCTTTATAGGAGGTAGGACCTTACGGTGGCGAAATTTTGTGTCCAGCGAGAGAGATAGAGAAGTAACACGACGAATAGATGTCCTGCCCGTTGTATTTCAGGAAACTATGGCACAGACAACTAAGGCTTGGCAATTTAACATCGGTTTCTCAACTGTTCAAGGTAATTCAGTAATACGAGATAGCGAACTCCAACACCTAGGAATGCTGCCGAAATAGACGTACTGTATATTTTATCTGTAGTTGTCGTCGTACACATAAAGATACATTCACCAACGTCGATCAGGATCGAACCTACATCCATGGACTCAAACTTAAGCCAACTTGAGCAACCGAGTGGAGAGAGAACGACATGCTATATGTACTCATTAACTTGAAAATTGAATTAGGCTAAATGCATATCTGGACATCATACAAGAAACTAATAATAAAAATTTATAGATGGTTAGATTGGGTCACACTATGCATATTCAACACCAGTTTTATTAGAAGTAATGAGGTAATGTACTTTCGTGCTTTATTATTTAAGATTTCAATGATTTAATACTTGGGAATGAGAGTTGTTCTTGACACTGCCAAGTTGGCCTCACAGAGCTGCTTGCAGTGTGTTCAATTAGAATACTAAGAATTTTACAGTAAAGTAATCTACTGAAATTTTTATATGAAATTAAAATGCAAAATTTTATTTATCAGACTAGCAAATCACTTCTGGACAGGAAAGTGCTTAAAAGCCATTAGAAGCATGTTATAATGCTATCGGTGACAGCTGAGGTAATCCTTTTTTGCATCATGCTCATTCGTAGAAACCATAAAGTACTACACGATTTTCCTACAGGCTACAAATTGGCACAGAATTGCTCATCCTAATTAAAAATACTTATTTAGTAATCTTCCTGTAACACTAGAAGCTTCTTACTATGCTGTAAATGGTTGCTAATATTCACATGCATCATTATCCCAGTCTGAACTTTTCTTTACTATTTTCCAGTCTGCAAGCGCTACGTGATTGACCTTAGGCATGTTTTCACACGTATTCATGTTATTAAAACAAAATTAACGCGCTCAAAACCCAAACAAACAATTGCAGACTCATCCTCATTTTTTTCTTTTGAATAACATTCCCCCACAGAATATAAAACTATTTTATAAACTCATCAGGGAGCACATGATAATTTTATTACGATGTCATTGAAATTTCAGGAAATAAACTTAAAAAAATATACAGTAATAGAAGTCACAAACTAGCCTACATTTATGTTTACAATTCAAATTAGATCCTGCGTTATTGAAATGGTGTTCGCTCCCTTGGAGTTCTTGAAACTCCTGAGAACTAAGTGATAACTGACGTTATCAAATCCTATAATCAACCAACCTGTCTTCGGTGAAGTGTCATTCCCAAAGTAGGCCCGAAAAACTGTATTTTTATGACTTCTGCTAACAAGTGAAGATTTAGACATGAAGTGAATCGTATCCCGCAGTTTATCCCTTCAGTTGCTCGTCGTTTGAGGTATTGAACTCTATGGATGGAAATGTAGAAAGGATATTTTGACCTACAAAGGACAACGCACCACATATTAAGAGACGAACATTACTTCTTCGTTAGAGTTTTTTCTCTTTTATTTAAAAACTGACGAGTCATGCCATGACAAAAGTATTTCATAACTTCAGGTGGTATGAATTTATAATACCAAGGATGCTGCTTGATCGAAGCAGTACATACTACTTAGCCTGCGACTCACAGAACAACACTGAAAATTTGGTGAGTCCAATGAGCCCTGCTAATGGGAAAGCGACTCAGTTTTATTCTGGTAGTCAACATCATTATAATCACTAAGCCTTTCTCGCCTGCCTATGACATAGTCGGGTGCCCAATTTTGTCTCAATGGACCAGTTCTCGTCTGATCACTAAAGTTAAGCAACGCAACCCCAGCTCGCACTCACATGGGTGACCGCTTGGGAAAACTGGGTACCGCTAATACCCAAAATCGTCGCATTAGTGTGATCTTGTAGTTGAAGGGCCCTAAAACACCAACGTAACCGAAAAAATTGTCTCAGTGGGAAGACGAACAATCTGCTGAACGGCATTTACGCAGCCGGCCGTCAATCTAATATCTGCAACCCCTATGCTTATTTATCGTCGGCCTAATTTTCTTCGTTGAGGCACTTTTCCTCCATTTGCGCATCAGGCATCCTAGTACCATGATATTGTACGAGCCACACGGAAATTCCCACCGAATTGATCTGATCTCTTGAGATTAGGGTAGGGGCTAATGGACTATTGATTTGAAATGCGTTGTCGAAGTGGGTAGCGATCAAAAAAATTGAGAAATACTGAGCAGGGTAACTGAGAGGACAGACAGGATAACCGGATGTATGTATCTCTTCTTGTAAACGTACACAAATATATGAAACGTGTTTGGTGGCGTGGTTGGCAAATCTATTCTGTTACTTAAAATGCCTTAGAAACACCAATAATTTTGAGCTTGATCAGCATAATTCTTGAAGGCTACGAATTTGATTACGCCTCCCTTCAACTTTCTCTATACTTGAAGTTCACATTTCAACTAAAATGAGCAAATATCAAAAATTTGAACTTGCCAA
The DNA here is from genome assembly GCA_013389805.1 of Trigoniulus corallinus. NCBI lineage: Eukaryota > Metazoa > Arthropoda > Diplopoda > Spirobolida > Trigoniulidae > Trigoniulus > Trigoniulus corallinus. The sequence goes on from JAAFCE010008021.1 coordinate 5,326, forward strand.
GAACTTATTCAATCTAGCTAAATCTGGAATTTATTTCTTGTCAAGCTCGAAGCAGCATATAAGGGTGTCAAAAACTAAATTTACTTGCCTAAAGTTAACAATTTTCATGCATACCTAATAGCAAATACAAGAAACTGTTCACCGTCCTTTTTATGCTTAAACAATTTTAGGGTGCCAATGAGCATCCCAAAAGTTTTTATTCTGTTCGATAAAGTTTTTACTTTTGAACAGTAGAAGGCTGTGATAAAGACTTATACCACAGGGTTTTGGATGAGCAATTGACAACATGACAGCCTAAAAGAGGGCATTTCTCAGACATTCTATGTGTGAGGTTTTCGTGCAAAGATCACTAACCTGTTTGATGATCAAAAGAGTTTGTGATTATATCCTGTTTGTGAGTACATCTTCTCCAGAAACTCCCTCATCATCACACTTCATGAATGATTTATATGACTTCATGATGAGAGAGATATAAATCAATTGGAAAGAGCCCTGGATAGCGTTTACGAACATGAAGACGTATGAATATTACATTGACACCTCATAGACGTATTATTGAACCTTTTCGAAATTAAAAACTTTCAAAACCTTTGACAAAATATTACGCAAGGCCAAAACTCCCTGACCAGAGTTTTATTTCTACAAAGCAATACATTTAAAATAAACACAATGGTGCCCCACCATTAGAGCAATCCATGTTGGTTCAACGCCTTACCATGTCACTAAAGTCGTGGCCATCCTTCTGGCGAGCTTGTTCCACGTTTTTCTGCAAGAGCAGGCTTCTACAGCTCCCCTAACCCTACCAGGATAACATTGGTTCCACTTACATAAAATAGAAGATGCCCAAAGAACGTGACATTCAGCGATTTCCAAAAGAGGTTCGATAATGACCGTCAGCTAGTAAGGGAGCGACGAATTGCGTTGGACACGCCAGTTCTCGTCTGATCACTGAAGTTAAGCAGCGCAACCCCAGCTAGTACTGACATGGGTGGCCGCTTGGGAAAACTGGGTACTGCTAATACCCAAAAATCGTCACATTAGTGTAGTGTCTGTGCAGTCTCTGCATAAGAACTACACTGTGGACGGGGCTCTAATGACCTTGCAGTTGAAGGGCCGTAAAGCACCAACAAACAAACAAGCTAGTATCCAAAAGGCGTCACATTAGTGTAGTGTCTGTGCAGTTTCTGCATCAGAACTACACAGTGGACGGGGCTTTAATGACCTTGTAGTTAAAGGGCCCTAAAACACCAACAAACAACAAAACAACAACAAGTCAGCTAGTATCGAAAGATGCTAAAAACTAGACTTAGAATCGTTAGAGTGACCAAGGCAGTTTCTAGTTGCGTTAACAGACTGACAATGATGATCTATAATGATCCTATGGGTCTATTTTGACCCACATATATTTTAATGGAAATACATGGTATAATGATAGTATTTGAAATATATTAATGATTAAATTGTTATATTGTATCACTAAGAAATCACGTGATAGTTCACTTCAGTCAATCACCTCTGATCGCCCCTTCTTATGTCTCTAGTGAGACAAGGGTTGCTAATGGTAAATTTATAGCATCCCTTTTCTAATCCCGAAAACGGAATACAAGAGAACCAAAATAACTTGTTTCTAAAATCTAAATAAAGCATTGAAATTATATGCATCTTTTTTTATCTGAAGAAAACAATGGCGTTTTATGTGCACCGCTGTCCAACAGAGGATTCCCTGCTGTTTTGCGTGTTTGAGTAAACATCGTCCGCTCAGCTGTAGAGGAGATACCTACAGGAGTCAGGAAATTTGCTTGTCTAAGCATGCCCCACGTAGAATCCGTAATGAGTTTTCAGAAGCCTGCATTTTGACTTCTAACATCCTAAAGGGAAAGAAATAAGTATTGTATGGTCACCTAGCTTCTCAACCTGTAAAATCTACTGAAGAATGTAGGCTACAGCAAAAACGAAGATGATCTCAGTCTCCCGTTAGTTGGCTCCTCCTCCTCCTCATGGTGACACAAATTTATGTGAGTAGCTGTTCAACATCAGAGCCCTTGGCTCTCTTACCAAGACTGATAGGTCAATTCTTCCTGACCTCCACGCAAGGAAAACTGAGTTGCAATTCTTTTTACTTTAAATTGTTGATTTCAGCTTTGCATCATTCGACAGCTACTAATTTCAAGAAAATGTCCTTGAAGGTGTTGTTGACAAAACCTATAGAAATATGCTTTTTTTGTTAGTCCCTTAAATTTCGAGGTCATGATCTTATATGGACCGTTGAGCTTCAAGCGGTACTGGCAAGCACTCTACCCAGAGACAGTGAAAATGTAATGGTAACAATCGGTAGCGTTCACTCAGGTTAAGGATTAGATCAAGGACTAATTTTGCAACTAGGTATTCAGCATTTTTTTTCTATTTTACTCACATACTAATCATCATCACATCTGGACCACATTAATCTCGAAATATTGCAGTTTTCACATGTGCAAGAAATTGTAATTGATATTATTGTTTATTAAACTGGATATTTTCATAACAGCCTTTTTATTAAATGTGAAAATAGAGTTAAATTTGATCATACAGTTATTAGGAATTAATTTTCAAATATATTAAATCTATATGATGATGGGTTGAGGTGGTATCCGGTATTTCCCTGGTCAGCTAAGTAAATTAGAAAATGATTGTTTTCAACTGTAATAATATTAATAAGCATAGTGAAAGCCACAATAATTACCGTATTACCAAAGCAACTGCTTAAGGTTTAATAATGGCCTTTGTATTTTAACGCCCCAATGCCTCCACCATGTCCTCCACCGTAATAACCTTTGCGTTCATAACTTTCAAAACTTTCACGACTGTCACGAACATAAATGCCTACAGGAACCGGAACTTTTTGCACAGGAGCACTTGCAACTCCATGAAATCCTCCATAGCGTGGATATCCAGGATTTGGTCCAGCGATAGCAGTGGTAACAAATGTCAGGATCAGTAGACTTAGCATCAGTGTCTGTTTAAAGTAATGGTGATGTTAAAAATACTTAGCAATAATGTGGCATGCATAAATGGAAAGTGACAGGGTCGACATCCCGCCTGTGACAGGGTCGGGTCTCCCACTTCCGTCTTCCCCCGCCATTTGCTTACCCACAACCTGTTCCCACGTCTGCTTTGGTCTTCCCCTGCTCCGGGTGCTTCCAACAACCTGCAATCTCGTAATGGACCTTACGAACTCCTCTTCCCTTCTCATTACGTGCCCATACCACCTCCACCCTAAACTACCTCTAATATACTCATACCTAATTCTGTCTGCTCTCGACATCCCACTCATGCACCACAACTAACCACAACACTCCCATTTCAGCTAATGTTTTTGTGGCTCTTCCTTACTACCCCAATACTGATCCATATCGCATAGTTGGGCTAAACACTGCTCCGTATACATTCACTTTCAACTTCGTTGGGACCCCCTGATCACGAAGGACTTGACCTGCCTCTAGTAACTTAAGCAACCCCACATTAATCCTATGGGGCACATCCGAATGTATTTCCGATTAATTTCTCCGAGATTTAAAATTATTTTAAGCCTCATTTCAGAATGAATATAGTAGAAACTTAATACTTACAAGAAGTTTAGTAGCCATGTTATCAAATTCACGAAATCTGCTCTATTCTCCTTATAATTAATGGACTACTTGCTAAACAAAGGAAAACCTTTCAAATTGCCACTATTAGAGTTGAGCCCGGGCTTAAATACACATTATAATTAAATCGTGACGTCAGGTGACCATGACTTTTTTTTTTATTATTTTTACTAACAAAATGAGAAAAACCCAAGTAAATAGTTATAGTATTTAGGGGTGGCATCCCTTGGTATCATGATATTGGAGTAGTTTGTAAAGGCATTCATTTCACCTGCTCAAAATGTAGGAAAAAATTCATAAAAAAATTTCCATTGCCGGACGTTCATAGATAAATTAATATTTCCCACTCATCAAATGAAATTTGAATGCCCTTTCTGAGAAGAATTTCAAAGTGGGAAAATTTATCGTGAAATCTTTTTGTAATTAAGCATCACGTTTATTAAAATCAAAGCGGAATTCAAACTAGTTATCTTTTTCAAATCATATATTACAATGAGGCCTTCAAATTTAGAACCAAGATGTCCTAGGGGCTGGTACCCAATTGCATCATGGAAACTCAACTCTCAATTTTCATACTTTCAGGTCAGAAATTTTGGACAAAAGCATTTGTTTGCGGAAGATTTATTTTACTGTTCGTATACATTTGATAGATTAGTATTACTTAAAACTAGCTAACAAGCGTTTAATCTTATTAATCGGCCTTTTCCATCGATGATGTGTGAAAATTACTTCTCTCTTGCCAGGTTATGTAAGCCTTTAAGGAAAAAAATCAAGGTCTTATCTATTTTTAAATTCAGTTTTTGTGCACCAAGAACTTCATGTTATTGTTTGTTATTTGACCTTTAAACGTCATGGTCCTACATTATGCAAGACTAGGAGTCAAATTATTCAACATTCTCATAAATGATAACCAGGATTACAGGATGCTGTAATTTTTAATTGAGATTCTTAATCCGGTTCCTTAAAGAAAGAAGCTAAAATATAAACGAAATAGTTGTTCTGCCCAAATGTCTGCATATTTTCCATTCATGACTTGTCACAAAAATTTTCAGGAGACGTAATACCGGAATGTTTTAGTACATGTGTAGGGTGTCAAGGTCAGAGAGAATGGTAGGTGGAAGGTGAGTGGTAGTGAGGTGATGGTAGTGAGTGGGGTGAATGGGTATCTGGGGGGAGATAGGATTGCAAACTATGATGATGACAGGTTCAGGACTTTCATAAACTCCTCTGTAGTCTTTGTCAGTTGTACAGTATTTTCAGATGCCTACTCAATGCCTACTCATACCTACTCAAGGCCATGTCGCTTCAGGGTGCCAGAATCACAAGGCGCTAATTTGAAAAAAGGTTCTTAATTGAAAAGTTTTGTTTTCAAATTAATACATACAGTATTCATGAATAATATTATGCTTGCACGCTTTTGTAGTTCTTTAAAATATCAGGAGGCACCAGTTGAATAGTCTGCCTCAGGCCCCAAAATTGTTAGACAAGACCCTGTTGTTACTGTTAAAAACACTAGTACCTCAGTAGTATACTGTAACTACAGCTCAATAAGGTAAATTTAGGTTGAAGATTTCCTTTTCTGTACTTCCCTGACCTCCCATTTATTTTTCAAATTTTTAATCCTGGTCAAGGAACAAGATTTGTTTTTACTGCAGCAAAGGACATTGCCAACAGGCCCTATGTTCTTGGAAAGTCAGCTCCTACTCCGTCACTTTCGTGGAAGAATTTTCGCATTGGCCATCAACAACTTTTTCAGCAAAAATTATAAAATGTATAAATTTTACAATACCGTATGCATATAAAGGTTTGGTAGTCGAAGTGAAAAGTTCCACATCTTCCATAATTGCGCCCAGGCTTCGTTGCAGGGCAGGTGAGCGCAACATTTTCACATAGAAATTTAGCTATCTAGTTTGGCGAGATGGGTACCCGACTCTGCCATAGGCGGGAAAAGGGTCAGGAGTTGCTTTTAGAGTTGATTTAGCTATCTAGTTTAGTTTTCAAATTTATCTTTTCTAAAAAATTACTTTTATTCTTTGGAATAAGTCCTTAGTCGTTTAAAAATGACGAATGCCATCATATACTGTATGACACCATAATACAGGCCTGCCATAATAAGAGAAATTGACCTTGGGTCTCCTACACGTGAGAAATAGGTCCAACCTATTACTACATTTATTAATTCTTATAGCTTAAATTTCAGGGTCATATTGGGCATATTTGCTTTAATGGACCTATGACTGAGAACGTTAGTGTTTGTCACTGTGTTCCTAATATACTGTAAGTTAATAACATCTGGTTTAGGATATAACTAGTCCCCAGGCTTCAGGGTTCGTTCTGAGCCTCTGAATTCTCCTTAAATATACATTTGCAGGTTAGAAAAAAATGCGGCTTAAATGTAGTGATTGAGTTTCAAAATTATTGTGGTTTTGGCTAAACCAACCTAATTCTACTGCATGAATAATCATTTCTGTTAATGTAATATACCCAGTGACCTTTTGTTCGCCACGCGTGCATCTTTTTTCGAGAATATCAGTCCTATACATTTTGAAATATAGGATTTATGGCAATATTTATAGCATCCTGTACTCAGGGTAATCGGCAGTAGACATCTTTATATACTGTATACAGAGCGAGTCCAAACTAATAGTCCCAACGTTACGCAGTGATAGAGTGTAACAAAATAAGCATTTTTTTACAATGGAATGTAGGGCCCAAAGTGCATGGTTAAAAACTACAATGACAAATTTTGGATATGGAAAAAAATGTTATGGATTGGATTAGTTTCCCGGGTTGGGGATTCAGCCAAGCAGTCATAACAGGATGAACCCTTAAGAGGCTGCTGGCGGGAGATGAGGAGGTAGGTGTAGAGGACGAAGAAGAGAGGAAATTTGCAGCACCCAACGTTCTTTACCAACAACCCAAGTTGGTACTAACGTGGGCTTGCGTGGGCTTGTTCATTGATTGACGCACCCTTTCGAAGATACCTGCCATGTCTACTTCATTAATATTTACTGCGCTAACTGCAATTCTGGCAGACAGGTCCTCTGAGGAGTCAGCAGGAGTGTCGCATGCTTGGCTAGTGTCTCCATAAGAATAAATCGGGACGCTACAAATATGGAGACCTTGGAGGCCAAGCAAAAGGTCCACCCCTCCCAATCCATTGGGCCCCAAAGGATGCATTTTTGTATTGTACGTCATTTCACAACTTGCACGTTTTGTATCCCAGCATGTGGCGCTGTAGTTTTCAATCATGCACTTTGGGCCCTACGTTCCGTTGTAAAAAAAATGCTTATTTTGTTACACTCTATCACTGTATAACGTTTGTACCATTAGTTCAGACTCGCCCTGTATATCTTCTTTAGGAATACCTCAACCAGACACTAACTATGGAAATTACTCACCGTTATGATTGTAGATCTGTTTTCAATAGCCATTTTAATCTCCTTTATAGCCATCACCTTTGTGATCGTGGTCATCCTTGTGATCATGGCCATCTTTGTGGTCATGTCCATCTTTATGATCATGATCATCTTTATGGTCATCTTTATGATCGTGTCCGTCTCCTGGATAATGCCCATCATCATCATATTTGGGCGGTGGGGGCTTGACTGGAGAAGTGGCCAATGCATAGTTAGCTACCACAACCGTGATGACCAATAACACTATCTGTAAATGAAACATTATGAACATTATGATCAATTATGGCTTTTTTATGTCGTCATTTTATATCTCTTTATATCAATTCAAATGCATCATCAAATCAAATGCTACTTTACTCTTAAATATTGTAGCACGCTTATTATTAGTGATAGAACTTGTTATTCTACAAATCCATGCAAATAATCGCTACTTACTAAAGTTTTGGAGACCATGATGAAGAGTGAAATTAGTTTCCGATATAAATGATTACGATGTTGTAATTTGTAAATGTGCTCTAAGTGACTGATGGTTTTATATACATTTTCGACTTACACTGACGTCAATAAAATATTTATACTTAGGGCAACTAGTGACCTTACTTTTTTGATTAGTAATTAAATATGGCAATGCTTCAAAGAAATGTTTAGGTGAATAAAGTGATGTTTAATTCAGTTGGTACTGTCTAGACCAGTTGTTATTAATGTTTTTAAGGAAGTCACCCCCCCCCAATGGTTTTGATACAAGAGAAATTGCATCTCAAGTCGAACTTTACAGCTAAAACGAGTTTTTGATTGTTTTCATCTACCTAGGCTTTATATACAACTGTTGGTTGCATTGTATTTTCTTTTCAAGAAATTTAACTGATGCTAGCAATTCATAAACACTTGCTGGTTGAGGCTCATTGCAGGTGCACTTCTTAGAAACCAAACTCGAGTCCTCTTCATATAGCAAAATGTGCAATGCACTTTAAGGCTTCTTTCCCTTCTAAGCTCGATGTCAAATATCAATCTTTACTACTAACTTTTCCTCAGTATACTGTAAGTGCAGAAAAATACAATTTGATGTTTCGTAGCTTCCTGAGCACATAAGTTCTGCACCATTGGTGGTAAATTGTAGAATTGCAGGTAATTTGACAATTCTTCATTTCTGTACATATCAGCTTGTTTGTTTGTTTGTGTTTAAGGTCCCGTCAACTACAAGGTCATTAGAGACCCGTCCACTGCATAGTTCTAATGCATAGACTGCACAGACACTACACTAATGCGACGATTATTGGATATTAGCAGTACCCAGTTTTCCCGAGCGACCACCCATGTCAGTACTCGCTGGGCTTGCGTTGCTTAACTTCAGTGATCAGACGAGAACTGGTGTGTCCAACGCAATTCGCCGCTCTACGTATCAGCAGTCCATTGTTTCAGACACGTTCTTGTCCAGATCATAAGGACTTCTTTCCTAAAATTGTGTGATGACCTATTATTTTGTAAAGATCTTGCTCATAGACAAGAAGTCACAGACGTTAGGAGACACATCATACTCAAATTTCTTTTTGTCCAAATGAGGTAGCAAATGTCTAATGTTCGTAAACTTTCAATAGCAGTACTGTAGTAATTCCAGTGTTGGTGTTGGTAAACTATTCACACAGAAATATGAAATATGGAAACGAATTTATTTTAGAAACTCCCTTTGATCGGACAGTAAAAAAATGTGAAACAAAATGAAATTTACTATATTTACATACAGTATAGAATGATTCAGTGTCCATCATCACCATTCTGATAATGATGATCAGAAACGCACATGGTTACCAAACAATTAAACTTATATTGAGTGTATTACTGTTGATTCGATTATACATATTAGTAGACGACTCAATATTTGACGTTACTAAGTATACATAATTTCGCAAAAATGAGATGACATTACAGATACGTGAGGTGATTATTTGTTACTTCAGCCAAATCTTCTATGGTCGTAGTTCAGTTAACCGTGAAAATGTCCATGTCCGTGACCATGCCATCTGTGTCCATGTCCGTGACCATGTCCATGCCCATGACCGTGCCCATGTCCGTGGCCATGTCCATGCCCATGTCCTCCCCATCCTCCTCTACGAGGATCAGGAACTGGAACTGGCAGAGGGTCAGGAACAGGGTCCGCAGTGACACTGGTCATGATGACTGCAACAATTACCAAAGCAATCTGAAATTGAAACGTTTCCATTTGAAAATTTCCACATAGATTTCAAGTGAAACTTATTAAAATATATTCCGACGTGATGTCTATACATCAGAGATTTGTGATCACCACAATGAAATTGCAAGAGATACTCACTAAGATTTTGCACTTCATGGCTTCTGATGTGTATCGGCACTCAAGAGGTCTAGAAAGCACCTTTGGAAATATGACTTTCTTTTGAGATGTATGTTGAAAAATTTGTCAACTCTATATATATAGGCACAATTGTTGTGATTGCACTTGACGTCACATGTTTTGCATTTCATTGACCCCTCACTGCGCGGTAAACTATTTGTCTGCTAAAAACGTCATTGGCCAAAATATTAATTCTCCCCTCCTCTGAATTTCAAAAAGTAAGTCAACCAGCAATATCCAAAACAACCAATTTCAGTTGATAACAAAATTAATGAAATGCTATTTATCAAGTAAACGACTTGACTCTATTGATAATTTCTCTTAAAAATAATTAATTCAGTTAAGTTCGAATCTGGCGATAATAAATATTAATATTGATGGTTTTTCTCCATGCGGTACTCTTTGACATAGCAACAGCTAAATAATGTTCTGATTTATTAAAGGGAACTTGTGTGCCTTTGGGCTTATGGGAACTTGCGCACATTTCTTCGCTAACAAGTGTTTGGTAAAGTGTTTTATTAGACCAAGAGGAAGTGCATTTCATCGTTAGTTTTCAGTTTCCCTCACCATTTCAGGTTGCCTGTCTGAATATTTTTTTTGCTTTTGCAACGAGACATCATGTTGAATACAGAAGTCAATCATGAAAAAACTCCACTGTACAACTTTTTCACCTGTGGAGTTCCCAATGACAACCTTTCTCTCTGTCACACTCTATAATCTATGCATCGTTATTAATTTTTGTCATCATCCTTCTACGTCATATTGCATTATCCTAATATGTCCAATTTACCTTTTCTGGATTTCTGGAGTTCAGCAATACCTAATGAAGGCAAAAACTCATGGCAGTATGTAAAGCTGACCAGAATCTCTTTCGGGAGCGGCGAATTGCGTTGGACACACCAGTTCTCGTCTGATCACTGAAGTTACGCAGCGCAGCCCCAGCTAGTACTGACATGGGTGGCCGCTTGGGAAAACTGGGTACTGCTAATATCCGAAAATCGTCACATTAGTGTAATGTCTGTGCAGTCTCTGCATAAGAACTATGCTGTGGACGGGGCTCTAATGACCAAATAGTTGAAGGGTTCTAAAACACAAACAAACAACCAGAATCTTTATCAATCTCTCTCTGTGTTTCCCGAGATTTGGAACAGACATTTGTCTTTTAATGACAGTTGATAACTTCTGATAAAGATTTTTGGGATCTCCTACCTCGCTTAGTTTGCACTGTGTAGAGGAAAAGATGTGGACAATAAAAGGAACAGGCTGTTAGCGCATTGTTCATTTTGATTATGTAAAGGTCAAGTTCGACATTGCAAATTTTCATCCTCCATTATGTTGTGAAACTGCATATATTAAATATAATTAACTCTTTTAGCCTTATACTCATGAATAGTGGAACAATATATTAGATGTGTTAATAATGGAGTGGTAGTCTGTTAAGTAAATGAACTTTGAAGGAAGCAGAAAAACATGAGTCTTATTCATTCATAAACATATCTTGGTTCTACTTTAACTTGTTACCCTTTTGATACATATCAACTACTACTTTTTTGCCAATTATTTAATACGCCAACGCTTAAATTGTTCATTTATTGAAGTTTATTAGTAGTTAAGAAATCCTACTTAGATAATTGATTGACAAGTCAAAAATTGTTTAGATATCAGCATCGATTTCTTGAGTTTTGCGTCCAATGTTGTAGCAATAGCCTCACTAGATTTAATTAGGAAATATATACGAGTCAGTTTACTACGTCCAGCTCTCTCTCTCTCTTATATTTTTTTTAGCAAAACATTTGAATAAATTTTACACTTATTTAATTTATACGATTTACTGTAGATTAATTTACTGCAGATGTGGTTTTTCATACCAAGCGTACAAACAGGAATTATCATTGCTCTTTAAAAAAAAAAACAAGAAGTTAGGCAGAAAAAATCCTGCTTAGAGTAGTATAATCTCTGTTTGACTGGTACATGCACCGGTTCATTGAAATCCATCATCAATGATTTGAATTTGAATATGGACACAATTATTAATCCCTAATTGTAATAGCGTCATCAAAAAAAATTACAAGTTATAAATGAATTACTTCTTTATGGGTAGAGTGAGCTTTCGTGTGTTTCCAGCTGTGAAATATATCAGTTCTCCGAATTGCCTTAATAGAGGGTATATTTTGATCACGTATTATTACGTGACCAAGATAATAATTAATTTAGAGGAAAAACCCACGAAAACTAGTCTCTGTGTTTGAGATGAAACTGGAAAATTTAGTTCATCTCAGTCTCCATAAGATGGTAAACAAAAAAATGATATAGATACAAAGATATAGCAACAATGTTTTTTTTTCAGAAACTATAAGCTAGGTACATATAGGTTTATTATAGCTGAATTTCAAATGCTAGAATTACGGAAGCTTTTATAGTACACACAATTCATGATTCATTGCAATTATAACTTTTGAAGGGGCTTAGTCAATTAAAGTTCATTGATAAACACGAACATGAACTACAAGGTGTCAATTATCCAACTAAAGACAACACCATGAAGGAAAAAAAATCTTGTAAGCAGAAATTGACATTTGGATGTGAAGTGATGGGAAAGGGTTTTGATCCGCCATAGTTACCACTCCGACTGCTGTCCTTCATTTCTGGAATAATCAATGAATTGCATAGATGTTAATGAACGTTTATTCAACTCACACTTCTGCATAAAAATATTAAAAATTAACCCTCCCTTTAACCTTTTTTTTCACTTTATAATGATTCTTCTCTGAAATACAATCAAACTAGTTTTGTATATTTATTGATCTGATGTTGAAAGTCAACTACTGTATTTATATTTGAATTACCAATTAAAATCGCCGTAAGAATTGCTAAATATGGATGATAACTGCGACATGTTTTTCTTCCTAGGGAAAACCCACTTTTGTTCATGTGTACAAGTAACGAAATTGTGACGTCATATATTTTCGATGATGTTTATTTCAATAGAAGAGAAAAGTATTTGTGTGTAGACGAGGGATTTTTCATAATTTTTAAATTTTCCTCACATTGTCTGAATTCAATACATGGTAGAAATTGTATGCATAACAGTATTGACTTACTTGATGAAGGTCTCACTATGCTTGAAATGTATTTGAATTTACACTTTTAAGCTCTGTCTTATTAACAACTTGGAGGTTGGTGATCTTGAACGAAAAACACATTATGTATGGTAGATTGACAAGAAATGCACCGCAAAAGATGATAACAGAATAGTAATGTCTTTGACTGTGGGTTTCAAGGTGTCTCTTGATGACCACATAAAGAAATGTCTTTAAGATCATTTTAATATTGACATTGCATACATGATGTCTTGTGCAAGTGGGATGAATAAATGTGACACGTTTGGAACAATGCTCTTGTGACTAAACAAAGAAATTTCGCCATAATTCTCTCCCCCCCCCAGGTACATTGTACTTTCCTCTAAAGTGTTTTATGGACTTTTCTTTTAACGTGAACATTAACATTTCTAGGCATTTATGATTGCAATAACAGTAAATGTAAAATGTATCCAGCCTATTAGCTTGAAAATAAGCTTTTGTGGTTTTAGTATTGCAGATTGAAGTAAATGTATATAAAATATTTCGTTTTAATCTAATCACCCCAGACATTTTGTTGGTCTGTCCCTAGTTGGGATGTGTGTAAATTACCTACGTCAACAGGGAGTCCCAACATCTGGGAATTTTGCTGATTTACACGTCTCTTTGATGCATAGACCGGGAGCGGCGAATTGCGTTGGACACGTTAAGCAGCGTAACCCCAGCTAGTACTGACATAGGTGACCGATTGGGAAAACTGGGTACTGCTAATACCTAAAAATCGTCGCATTAGTGTAGTGTCTGTGCAGTCTCTGCGTAAGAACTATGCTGTGGACGGGGACGGTCTAATGACCTTTGTAGTTGAAGGGCCCTAAAACACCAACAAACAACGACAACAATGTATAGACCCTCCTACATAGAGCAGTGGGTAGCACGGTCGGTAACTCGGTCAATAGTTCTAGGTTCGATACTGGACCGGAGTGGGTTGGCTTCTTTCGGGCATTTGCACGTAAAATAACCCCCTTTACTATGCAACACGTAGATGAGGAAAAATTTCCAGGCGTAGGAGCTCGTCCCTTGGCATCGGTGGAGTGTCCCAAAGAACAGTAGAGCGACGATTTTAATAAGCATAGGGGCTGCAGCTTTGGTCGGCAACCGGCTGTGGGAAAACCATGTCCAATATATCGCTTTTGATGTTTCGATGACATCGTACACCCAACACGATATCACCGTTTTACCCTCGCATCAGACAGAAAGCAAACTTTTGAACTTCTCGTCTCAAAAGAAGCTAGGATCGAAACTACTACCATAACCTCAGTCGAGACGAAACGCCGGAATGGCTCCCTACGTAGGATGTTCGATGTCACTTTCCACATTAATGAACCCTTTTCAGGCGGAAATTAATGTATACAAATAGATCAACAAAAATCCCGAGACAAAAAAGCTGCCGTTTGAGGTACGAGTATGTTCTCATAATTGACAGGTCGACTGAGGGCCGGCTCAGACGTAAGGTTTTCGGGATTTATCCCCTTCAGTTTCCTAAACCAATTTGATAAAAATTTTTGATGTTTCAGATATGTACTAATGCCAGTGCCGGATTTATTATTAGTATAAGAAGGCTGTAGCCTAAGGTCTCAGCATTTAGAGGGCTTCAAAACTTAAAAAAAGAGCCTCGAAAGGGCTTGAAAAGGGCCTCAAAATTGAAATAGCCTAAGGCCTCTCAATATCTAAATCCGGCGCTGACTAATGCTTAAAATATGTTAATGCAATTTCTATTGGCTCTTTGTCCTTTTGCCATTGCCAGCAAATACTACTTTATATATGATTTTTCGATGAAAATTCTTTTTTTGCAGATATTTTGGGGCGCCACTAATAATTGTCCTTCGGCCCTAGGTCGATGTCAAGTAAACTAAAAGCTCTACTTCTGTAATTGTAATTGGTTACTCCACTACATATTAGTATTGACGTGCGTTTTCCTTTCGTAGCAGCCACATTTCCCGCCTACGGCAGGGTCGATTACACGTGAGCTCAACAGTGTCTAATGGAAAGAGAATGTAAGAATTAGGACATGGAAACCGTCAGGACAGATAGATAAAACCCGGATAATTGAAAAGGATAGATAAAGACGGTAAGAATGGAAAAGGACACTATTGGTGGGGGTGGAGGCGAGCAGTTGAATGATAATTTTGCTACCTACTATACCTTCTGTTCCCACCTGAAGTCCAAAATTAAGTTACTGAACTTTTACACTCAACAATTTATTTAAAGACTACAGTTTTTATCTGCTTAATAGGCATTCCAGGTATATCTCGAAATGATTTTATCAGTGTTAGACGTACTACACATTATCATTGCCTTAGGTCCCGTGGCAAACTTACACTAAGAGACTCTCGGATGAAGCATTTCAAAGCACTTTTATGTCATTAGTTACCTAGAAAACCGGAGAAAAAATAATCGTATAATTACTTTATTTTTTAAAATAACATTAAACTAGTTTATGTCAAAAAAAAGTGCTTACATCACCTCTCTCCTTGATGAGCCTGCTTCCTGATGATGAGCTCATGGACGTGTAGGATCCATCCAGTGCTAATTTTACTACATCTACTCAGAGAAAAACTAACGGTAATACAGTCGGTTCTTGTTATAATCGTTCGTTATATCGAGTGTTTGTTATACCAAGAAGCGGGTTCAGCGCGTTTGCCGAACCGTTTAGTGTTTTAGGGCTCCTCAACTATAAGGTCATTAGAGCCCCGTCCACCTTGTAGTTCTAATACAGAGACTGCATAGACACCACACTAATGCGACGATTTTTGGGTATTAGCAGCACCCAGTCTTCTCAAGCGGCCACCCATGTCGGGAGCGGCGAATTGCGTTGGACACACCAGTTGTCGTCTGATCACTGAAGTTAAACAGCGCAATCCCAGCTAGTACTGACATGGGTGGCCGCTTGGGAAAACTGGGTACCACTAGTATCCAAAAATCGTCGCATAAGTGCAGTGTCTGTGCAGTCTCTGCGTGAGAACTATGCTGTGGACGGGGCTCTAATGACCTCGTAGTTGAAGGGCCCTAAAACACCAACAAACAAAGCCACCCATGTTAGTACTAACTGGGGTTGCGTTGTTTAACTGGTGTGTCCAACGTCCAACGCAATAAGGTGCTCTCCTTTGGCCCAGGCTTGTGCCGAGGTGCGAGCCTGGTTCACCACTTTTGCCAGAGCACAGCCTCGCCTTTACTAAGGCCCCATGCACGGGCCTCTATATTACAAAATGTAAAATGTATTTTCTTGCAAAATATTTATTTTTGAACCCGTTTCTGCAAAAGCTCGCGCCAGCGCTGCCAAGGGGCCTTGTTTTACACATTGCTTTTGGTCCCAGGCAGTTTTCGTGGATTTCTGTGACTCCTACTGGTTTTTACCAATGGCACAAAAAGGTATTCATTGTCTCTGACCTACGACACCCAATAGCTGTTCGTTATGAAGAGAGTCATTGAGCACTGTGGGATAGTGAAGGGACCTGCCAAACCATTCTTCATATCGAGTGGTTTCGTTATATCGAGCGTTCATTATATGGGCTCATTATATCAAGCAGCTAATACATGGGAGGTATAGGCATTTTGGCCAGGACGAGCTACCCTGTTCGTTATATCGAGTAGTTCGTTATATTGAGATTCGTTATGTCGAGAGTCGACTGTATTTAATGCCAGCCATGGATCAGTGAAATAAGCCAATCACTTCAACATTTTTAGTAGAAAATATGAAGTACGTTGGAAACGATGTACATGTTCATTACAGGGACCTTATTTTATATCAAGTTTTGAAATTTATAAATTTTCTAAACTTTTCCTCACAGATAATGATGTGCACCAACTGGTAAACAACTGCGGTATCAGTTCTGTATTTAATAATACTATCAATAGCAGTGTTCCGCAACCGGTGGTCCCGTAGGGTTTGTTTCGGGGCTCCGCGAGGTGCCTCGCCTTATCGAGCATGTTTACATCCCCATATACAGTATTTATTTAAAATTTGAGGAAATGGTTACATTTTGAAAAGACTGGTTTTAATAGTAATTTTTATCACAGGGGGAGGGGGTCCTCGAAACTTGAGACACACTTTCAGAGGTCCGTGATACCAAAAAAAGGGTTGCGGAACACTGATCAATAGCATTGACATCTTCGGGTAATGTCAATAAATTGTTGGTGTAAATCAGTTTTTATCTACTATCAGTTAAACACGAATAATTGCAATTACAATTGTCAGAAAAAAGCACGAAGCGAATAGGCATTTCCATAAATTTTGAGGTGTCTATTCATGTTATAAAGTGACCAGATTTTCCAGGGGCTTTGGTGAATGCTCCCAAGTAGGAGTGGTGAGACATGCTTTCCTGAAGAGCAAAGAACAAAACTTGTGACTTTGTACCTACTGTACCTTATAGCTTGAATGTGTGTCCATCCAGCACAGGATACATCACCATCATATCCTTATCCTGCCTGAGGCAGGGTCGGGTCAGCGGGTTCTAGTCCTCCACCTCACACACTGCCATAGCTTTACGGACAACGTGCTCCCACGTCTGCTTTGGTCTCCCCTGTCCCGGGTGCTGCCGACCACCTACATTCCTTAAATGGACCTAACGAGCTTCTCCTCTCCTCTTCTCGTTGTGTCCATGCCATCTCAACCTATTTTCCCTTATTTTTTCGGCGATGTCCACCACTGCCAGACTACCTCTGATATACTCATTGCTAATTCTATCAACTCTCGACACCCCACTCATGTACCGCAGCATTCCCATATCAGTTACTTACATTCTGTTGATGTGGCTCTTCCTCACTGCCCAGCACTCTGATCCATATAGCATAGCAGGCCTTACCACTTCCCTTCAGAACTTCCCTTTCAACTTGATTGGGACCCTCCCATCACACAGGACTTCCCTGTCTCCACTTCAACCATCCCCATTGATTCTACGGGTCCATCACAGGATGCCTAATGTTTTGATGCAGACGATGATCAGCTGCCAACTTAGAAGGGTCATTCTGTGTAGGTGCTCTGTACACGTATTTCATTGACGAGTTAATGCTTCTGAGAAGTTGCCGACAAAGTGGGAAAACGGGCTTCCCGCCGGGACAAGAGAGGGACGGCGGGACATGAAGTCTGAAATCGGGACGTCTGGTCACCCTACATATGATAACTCACATTCTGTCTAAAATCTGTTCCGATCGCTCAAGGGTGGACAACTGTGGCTCACTAGTCTAGTTTTATGGCCAGCAGACAGTCGAATTTTCATGATTTCCAATCAAAAATGAAAATTCTACAATAAGCACTAAATTCATTAAATATCGGAAGACTGGATCTAAAATTGGTTATGTGAAGTAACTTATTACACTATTTAGTAATTATTGTGGAATATTGCCCACCACAGGTCTTACGGATGTTGATGTGACTAAAATAGCGACACGTTTACTCGTTCTTGTAATAGGTGGTCAGAAGTTAACCCACGTTCAAGACCTTCCCTCACACAAAACAGAAGTCGGATGAGGGAATCTAACGACGATTATTATATAACTGACCACGAGTCTGACCTCCCAATTTCTTAATCCTCCTTTACTCCTAGCTGTTATAATTAAGTCACAAGAAAATGACAATCAGTGCATTGTTTCACGTGTCGCATAAGTTTATGAGCGAATTATAGCCCTAAGTGCCACGGCCGGCGGAAGCGAGCCTACAGTCTGCATTTCAGGAAGGTTAGGAACTCGAGAAGGTGCACATCTTTCAGATTTGCAGACGGGTGCTGAAGACCCTAGCACCGGTCCTGCTAACTAATATCCCGATAGAAGGTCAAGCCTGGGTGACGCACACAGACAGCGTGCTGGGCTCTTGCGTTACTAGTCTCCAGTGTGCCTTCTGTCGGATTGGTATTAAAGCCGCCGAACCATGTGGCGTTGACGATGTCTTTTGCACACAAAAGTATGCTTTCTACATGGGGCATGTGGATTGACAAAAATTTGGCTTGCGCATGCAGGCTTTCCGCAGCCGACTAGCAAGAGCACCGTCCACTAGATCTTCACTCATCTGTCCCAATTAAACGCTGTGAGCGACTATATTGTGTGGGACATACCAGTTCTCGTTTGATCATGGGTGACCGCTTGGGAACACTGGATACTGCTAATAGGTACCCATTTCTTTCGTTGGTGTTTTAGGGCCCTTCAACTACAAGGTCATTAGAGCCCCGTCCACTCCGTAGTTCTAATGCTGAGACTGCACAGACCCTACACTAATGCGACAATTTTTGCGTATTAGCAGTACCCAGTCTTCCCAAGCCGTCACCCATGTTAGTACAGTACTAGCTGGGATTGCGTTCCTTACTTTCAGTGATCAGACACGAACTCGTGGGGAGCGGCTTATTGCGTTGGACACACCAGTTCTTGTCTCCTCATTGAGGTTAAGCAATGCATAACCTCACTAGTACTAACATGAGTGGCTGCTTGGGAAAACTGAGTACTGCTAATATTAAAAATCGTCGCATCAGTGTAGTGCCTGTGCAGTCTCTGCATTAGAACTACGAAGTGGACGTGACTCTATTGACCTTGTAGTTGAAGGGCCCTAAAACACCAACAAACCAACTAACGAAGACAACAGGTGTGTCCAACGCAACAAGTTTCTCCCTGCTATTACCCAAAAATCGTCGTAACAATGTAATATTTGTGCAGACTCTACACTTATATTTTAATTTTGAGTTGTGTCGATCCTATATTTCCTCCGAATACGTTCTCATAATTGCATAATAGCTTGAGGGATCAACTTGTCTAAAATTTAAGAGTAAGCTGTAGCTGTTATTAGGGCTCTCGTGTGTTTTAACGATTACATTTCAAGGTCTATTGGAATTTCCTCCCTTGTCACCTTGGTTGGCCATAGCCATTCATCTAATAAGCTGGTACTCTTAATTGCAACTCATGCGACAACCTGCAGAAGAGGAGGGGAAATAGTCTTACTTCAGGCCTTGATGCAAGGCTAAATTGACCATCACTATCGATTTGAGAATCAAGTCAGTGGCCCGTTAAAAGTTTTGGGAAACACGCCCCCAAGCAACACGAGAACCTGCTTTTATATCCATAAAAATGTTATAGGAAAATAGTATCCCCATCCTGTCGGAAACAGGACGTGAGTTTGAGATCCACACACTGTCCTTGTCTGATGGCGTAGAGGGAGGAGAAGGAGTGAACGGCTATTTATTTTTATATAATTATTGCCCACTTATTACTCTTCTGTATATGACCCCCGGGAATATTTATTTGAAAACATATTCTGTGTAGTTCTTTGACGTGAATGTGACATCGTCCATAAGCCCACTATGAGGGAACGATCGGGAGTACAATGCTCCTTAATTTTAAAACATTCTGGGGTTTCTTCCCGTACCAATCAAAACCAGCACTCCGTCACTCTCCCTCTGGATCTAATAATCGTGGAATCGAATTGGCTGACTTTTTGATGCAGACTTTTAGTTACCCGCCTAACGCCAGTAGCCAGTCCGTCATACAGCTAACCCGTTGTTACCTACTTTATCTGTAGCTCACTTTATGTCCTGCGGTAAAGCCTACAATACTGTATAACGTCCTTCTGCAGGTGGTGTGTTTACCGTCGTGCAATCATCCCGCCTATGGTAGGGTCGGACCTGGGAGCAGTGGCGTACCGAGGGTATTCTGCGCCCGGGGACAAAGACCGAAATCTGCGCCCTCTGGCACCCGCTAAGCGCATTTTTGTTGTACATTTTTGCGCCCCCTGTCTTCTGCGCCCGGGGACATCTGTCCCCCCTCACCCCCCCTTAGTTACGCCACTGCCTGGGAGGTTTTATCCTCCATTCCCGTTACTTCCCGTTTAGATCTTTCCTTATGGAATTTTTATTTACTGTAGGGCGTTGAAGCAGCATTTAAGAGGAACTGTTGCTCAACAGCGTGATAACTAACTACCAGTGTGGATAGGGACATATAGGCTCCATGTAGACTCACGACTGCGCAAAGGTACTTCCTAACTGGTGCCAGTAGCGTCGCTAGAGTTGGTGTCACCCCCTCTCCCGAAGAAAAGCCGCTTCTTCTGATTTGGTGTCACCCCATTTGTCATGGTGCGAGTGGTGTCATCCGGTGCGACCCGCACTCCCCGCACCCCCCTAGTGACGCCACTGACTGGTGCTTCCCAAGCTTCGGTCCTGGCTGTAAAAGGCAAAAGAGACACCCCAAGTGCTCCTTCTGTCGGATGGGAACTAAAGCTGGGCCCCGTTTGGTGTCTCCGATGCCACATGCCGTAAACAAGCCCTTTCTACCTATCCGCCAGAAGTGAATAATGTATTTTATACATCTAAATCTCTAACAACCGCACATGCTGTATGATATACAGTAAATGAAATGGAGTATTTTCAAGGAGTCTATAGTATTTTAATTTTCAGCTTTGGGTGATGGTGGCGACGCGTTTGATGTTAGCAAACAACACTCCTCGGAGTTACTTGCTAGTGTCTACAAAGTTTTGATTAAGCGCTTATTTACGGCGCATCATACAAAAGACGTTTTGTTTGCAAATGGCATCATGATCTTTCCTAACAGTAATTGTTGTAGATGTTTTGGTGAGTAGCAGACCCTTTATTTTATTCATTCGTTTTGCAAACGGTCTTGCTGATGATGTAAGAAGCAGGGGCTGATCCAGAGGGGGGGAGCAGTGTAGCAATTGCTCCCCCCTCAATGCCTCAATAGTTCGCATATTTCAACTGGTGCACGATTCAACTTTGCAACTAATGAGGCATTTTTGCATTTGCTATTCCCATTTCTATACTGCCAGTCCAATCTGCAGTTCGCTAAACCACTGAAGATGGGACATTGTCTAAGGGGGCAGTAGAAAACCTATTGTAATTGCTGGTTGATTTATACTAGGAGATTCTGAATATTTAAAAATATTCGGGACACACTTGTTGAAGTGCTCCCCCCTGATCTGCCTCTGGATCCGCCCCTGGTAGGAAGAAAGGCTTGAGAAGTCCCAAGAGGATGCACAACAGGACTTGCAGGACATTACTACAGCTATGGCAAAGGGGGGGGGGGCTGAAGGTGAACATGAAGAAAACAGAGTACTTAGCTTTCAGTTGGAGCGGTCAGGACCAAGGAGGTGTGGTACGTTGTGGGAGTGAGGTATCTACCGTCGGTATCTAGGATCGGTGTTTCAAAGCAATGGGGAAATCGACTCAGACGTTACCCATAGAATCAATGCAGGATGGCTGAAGTGGAGACAGGCAAGCGGAGTGCTTTGTGACCGCCGGGTCCCAATTAAATTGAAAGGTAAAGTTTACAAAACTGTAGTTAGGCCCGCTATGCTACATGGCTCAGAGTGTTGGGCAGTAAGGAAGAACCGCGAGAGGAGAATGCAAGTGGCCGACATTCGAATGCTGCGTTACATGAGTGGGGTGTCACGTACTGATAGTCTGCAACGAATACGTTAGAGGTAGCTTGGGGGTGGGCGACATCGCGGAAAAGATGAGGGAAAATAGGTTGAGGTGGTATGAGCATGTGATGCGAAGGGGGAGGAGGATCTGATTCGGTACATCACGGGACAGCAGGTGGTTGGTGGCATCAGGAGTAGGGGAGACCAAAGCGGACGTGGGAGCAGGTTGTACAGAGAGACATGGTTGTATGCGGGGTAAATTGGAGGATTGAAACTCATAGACCCTACCCTGTCATAGGCGGGATAAGGGTCTGATGACGATGATGATTTGCAAATGCTCATTTGATAGACCCTTTCAATGGTTAAGTTCCACTCCAGGATCCTGTTTAAGCTGTTAATTCTAGATCCCCTTAGTGGATTATGAGTGACAACATACACACCCTCCCTGTTGATGGCAGGAAACAGTTAAGACGTTTTTCTACTTTTACTCCTTCATTGTCATCCTTGTTGTTGGCAAGGTGGGGTGTCCATTTATGTCCTAGTATGTTGGGAGCTGGCTGAAATGACTACTTCTATGTCTATTTCTGACTATGCCGCCATGTCTTTCGTTAAAGAAAGGTTAGTAATAGGATACCTAATGGAAACAGGATGTCAGGTGTATGATAAAATAAGGCTTTTCGTAGGCTCAATTGGACGTCCACTGTCCAAGACTAGTATATTAGCAGCAGAGAGATGAAGCTGCTGTGCCATGCCATAGGACCTTGGGAGAGAGTGTTAGCCTGTCAGTTATGGGAAAACCCTGGTATCAGGGAATACCGGTAAGTAACAGAGTCCAGTTTTTAGTCCCTACCATTGGGCTATTGCTACTTTGCCGCTTTCAATCAGCGAGGTTTTTTTAATATCGCATGTTAAAATGGGCTTGTAAATATGGGGTGCTAGTGTTATACAATCAACAGCATTCCTTTAACTTTGCAGCACTTAAATTAATTTTTTGATGAATAAGCAGCTAGTGTAAGCCGAATATAAACCCACATCACGTGGTTAGGATCATTCAAAGGCCTTTGGCGAACTCTGGTACAGGGATAAGGCGAGGCCCCTTGCCTGTTCATGAATTTCGTTTTAAAACCGAGATAATTGCATTCTTTACATTGGTCACAACAGATTCATGTCCTTGAAAGTGTCGAGGAGGAGAGGAAGGAGAGCAGCGATGATAACCAGGATTGGACTGACTGACGAAGGTGCCGGGCTTTTCCCGATGTGGCGTAGTCGTCCTATAGCCAGATAATAATATGCTCCTATAATAAAAGAAAAATAAAGCATTTCGCTTTCTTGGAATTTTAGATTATCTTCAAAGAACCACCTGTAGACCTACCTCGGTGGCGCAGTTGGTTGCGTTCTCGGTAAATGCGTCAGTGGTTCTAGGTTCGATACTGGACCGAGGGTGTGTGTTGTCTTCTTTCGGGGAGAGAGAGGCCCCGGGTGTGACTTCCTTCCGATGAGAAATAAAACCGACGTTCCGTGTGGTGTAAAGGAACTCTTTCTACTACGCAATGGGTAGATGAGGCATAATTCGCAGTGGTAGGAGCTTGTGCCCTGGCGTCGGT
>JAAFCE010008022.1:0-19955 GCA_013389805.1 Trigoniulus corallinus
AACCTTCTGATCTGGAGTCAGACGCGCTACCGTTGCGCCACCAGGTCACCACTGCAGTAGGGCTGCGCTCTAGTTACTTCCCCATTATGTGTTCACAGCCATATTGACCAAATCCTTTGAGCCAGTGGTCTGAAATTCGCTTTGTTGCGGAACCAAATTTTCAACTGTGAAACTTACTGCGGGCCAACATTGCAATCCCAATCAACCCAGTCGTGCGTGTGGCCTTGGATTTCACGTGGTACTGTATCTAGATGGATTCGTGAGCTCAAGTTTTAACTTATACGAGAGTTGTGTTTTTAGGGTGGAACGGGAAATACGCGCACTTTCCCTGGGAAGTCCATGTCGGTTTGACTATGTGGCGATTTACTAACGCCGTGGGGGTGCATGGGGGGGGGGGTGGAAGCTTGCCCTCTATTTCCGAGGAATTTTACGCGGTGGAGTTCTTGTCTGGTGTATCCAAGGTTGCGGGTTTGGATCCTGGTCGTACAACGCGAAAGAGATACCCCAATTTCTCCTTCTTTCGGATGGGTACTAAAGCTGTGGCCCCGTTTGGTGTCTCCGATATCACCTGCAAGTAAACGAACCCTTTGTCGGCTGACGAACATTTAAAGATGAAATACTATACATGCCTCAAATTCAGCAAAACGCGTCTAAAGACCATCCTTTCACACCCCTAACTATGCCACTGTTTGTCGACCTAATGAAAACTCCTGTCCCACCAGGATCGAACGTGTGATCATGAATGCTGGAGGCAAACATATTAAGATACCAATTGAATTGCCTAGTCGGGTCAGTGGCGTTACATCAGTTGTGGCGCCCGGGGCAAGAGGCATTTGAAGCGCCGCCTCCCATGTTGCTTGTCCTGAGCAGACATGGTACACGTACTGTATGTAATCATAAAGTCGTCACACAGGCATTGTGTAGTGGCGGCTGATTTCCAGCAAGGTAGACAAGGTGCCCCCAAGGTGGTGCTTTGTCCGGCGCCCGGGGGTCGGGCCATGTGGATGTGGTCAGTGAGTATGTACCCATTTCAGAGGCACAGACCTCCGTGAATAGCAGAATCTAGGAAATGAAATGCTAATACCGTATTATAATCTAGGTACGTACGTAGGAGTGGTTGGGGATTTTCTTATCCTCACGGTTCCTCACGGAAAGTCCAAATTTACAATGTGCTGCATGAAGAAATCATATAATAGAAGATAAGGTCGTACTTCTCCATACTACTCTTATAATTTCAGTCTTGAAGTTTTTCGCGTTTTGTGTGAATTGGCACGAGGAAATGTCACCTTTTCGCTAATTTTGTTGGTTTGGCAGTTCCTAAAACAATGTTGTTGTTGTTACTTTAAAAATGGGGTAAAAGGGTATGCATCTAATCATCCTACTGTGACTAATAGCACGAGTAAAGGATGTGGCCATGGAGATGTCGCCATTATGCATGGTCGCATCACCTTAGAACAGTGGATCTCAATCTTTTTGAAGTCGGGGAACACTAAACTGTGACATTTTACTAGCACGGAACTCACAATTCAACATAAACTTTAAAGCAGGTTGTATACCTTCTACACTTGGTACTTACTACATCATCATCATCATACCCTTATCCCGCCTGTGACAGGGTCGGGTCTGCGGGTTCTAGCCCTCCACCTCATCTATCTATCTCCCAGTTCCCCGTCCACCCCACACTGTCACATCCTTACGGACAACCTGTTCCCACATCTGCTTTGGTCTCCCCCTGCCCCTGGTGCTACCGATCACCTGTATTCCTGGAATTAACCTAACGAGCTCCTCTCCCCCTCTTCTCATGACGTGTCCATACCACCTCACCCTATTCTCACTCATTTTTTCGGCGATGTCCACCACCCCAGGCTACTCTAATATGCTCATTCCTAATTCTGTCAGCTCTCGACACGCCACACATGTGATACAACATTCGCATCTCAGCTACTCACATTCTATTTACGTAGCTCTTCTTCACTGCCCAGCACTCTGATCCGCATAGCTGGTCTAACCACTGTCCTGTAGAACTTCCCTTTCAACTAGATTGGGATCCTCCTATCACACAGGACTCCGCTTGCCTGTCTCCACTTCAGTGACCCCCTCCCCCATTGATTTTGCAGGTCACATTAGAGTATCTCTCCATTGCTCTATTTGTGCATTAAATTTTTGGCGGAACACTTGAAGTGGTTTCACGGAACACGCTTTGAAAACCACTGCCTTACAAGATGGGTGGACAAACTTTTTTTTTATTAAAGGGCCGCATGAACGCTGATACAAAGTCAGGCGGGCCACACATAATGTACATACAAAATGTCAAAATGCTTTTAAATTAATAAACATGTACATACTCACGCGGGGATCCAGGGTTGGGGTTTTGGGGGTTGCAACCCTTCTATGCACATATAAACTTATGCGCATAATATATGCGAGCTTTACTTCAAACCCCCCCCCCTGACGAAAATCCTGGATCCGCCACTGTATACATACTGCAGGTATTTATAGACATGTCTCACTGGCGCAATAGGTAGCGTGCTCATGTACTGCGCCAGTGGTTCCCGGATCGATACTGGATTGACGTGGGTAGCTTCTTCTGGGCGATAGAGTGCGCCTTCCATCGAATGAGAAGTAAAACCGAGCTGCCTTGTGGTGTACTAAGGCATTTGCACGTCAAACAATCCTCTCTACTATTCAACGTGTAGATGAGGCGATATTTCAAGGTGTAGGAGTTTGCCCCCTGGCGTCGGTTGACTGCCCCAAAAAACAGTAGACCGACGATAAATAAGCATAGGGGTTGCAGCTTTGGTCGGCAGCCGACTGAGAAAAAATACCGATCAGTATATAGTCCTTGTATCCATTCAGAGGGACAAGATGGACACCAGACCCTGCCATAGGCGGGAAGAGAGTTAGAAGTTCTTGTTGTATTGTAGGTACCTATAAAACTACTGTGTTTATTAATTTAATTTATTCTGTAAAATTATGCTATTTAATGAAACATTCTCTAATATTTTTAATATAAAGTGCCATTTTTCTCCAAAAATAATATCCAATTATCCTATTTCTGGCTGCTCTTGTACTAAGCACTTGTGCGCGAAATCCGTGGCCCTTTAGCCTAGTTGTCAGGTGCCCAGAACTGGGAGTTACGTTGACATGCTGTATACCAAGTTTAATGACGCAACTTATTTTTTTCGGGTAATCCTTTCCTCGTGGCTCCAAAAATGATTTACCGTATCTCAGGTTTTCTGCATTAGATTTTTTTCTTGGCCCAAAAATCGTCCGTAAACAAACTGTTTTTTTATGCCAATTTTGATAATTGGATGAATTCGTGCTACTCACACCTTTTCACCGGGTAGTAGGCATTACTTAAATGCTACTGATGCCAAGAATTGGGGAATGGAATTTTTAATAGGACATAGGGCGAAGGTTACTTATTGGACGCTTCAGGAAGAATAACAAAGGAGATCAGAGTGTTAGGTTTCATTGAAATTTGAAATGGACAGAGAAATACAGGAAGTAAATTAGAGGCAAGTTACGAGTCAGAATGCGAGCTCCTCTCCTGGGGAAATTTGCCTATCTACAGGTAAGTATATTTTACTTCATGTTGATGAGGTTTTTTTTCCGTAAAGGAGTCATCGTTCGCACCACTCGGAGACACGGCTTTACTTATCAAACGGAAGGCGCAAGGAGAGCATTTTTATCCTGAAAGAGGTCACCCACCTCGACCAGCATCAAGCCTGCTCTATAGATTTCTTAGTCCATCAAACTTCTGAGACAGACGCAGAATTAGAGGTTGATGATACCAACAGGCCCAAGATGAAATTGATGCTATTTCCAAGCCAGGTAAAAATAATAATTAATGTCGTATAGGTCAGTAGTATAACTACCGACGGAAATTATCCCGCCTGTGGCAGGGTTGGGTCTGCGGGTTCTAGCTCTCCACTTTTACCTATCTCCCACCAGGTCCCCGTTCATCCACCCCACACACTACCATATCCTTACGGACAACCTGCTCCCACGTCTGCTTTGGTCTTCCCCTGTCCCGGGTGCTTCCAGCCACTTGCATCCCCCACCCCAAGCTGCCGCTAATTCATATACTCATTCCTAATTCTATCAGCTCTTGACACCCCAGTCATGTATCGCAGCATTAGCATTTTGGCTACTTGCATTCTATTTGCTGTACGTGGCTCTTCCTCACTGCCTAACACTCTGATCCACATAACATAGCTGGCCAAACCACTGCCCTGTCAAACTTCCCTTTCAAATTTATTGGGACTCTCCTATCACACAGGACTACGCTTGCCTGTTGCTATTCCCCATCCGAATCAATCTCCCCATTTCTTTGGAACACTGATTCTAAGTACTTTAGCTTTTTGTTCGTTGTTCGTTGGTGTTTAAGGTCCCGTCAACTACAAGGTCATTAGAGACCCGTCCATTGCATAGTTCTAATGCATAGACTGCACAGACACTACACTAATGCGACGATTATTGGGTATTAGCAGTACCCAGCTTTCCCGAGCGACCACCCATGTCAGTACTAACTGGGCTTGCGTTGCTTAACTTGAGTGATCAGACGAGAACTGGTGTGTCCAACGCAACTCGCCGCTCCCAGTACTTTAGCTCTTCCACGTTTGTCACCTGCTCGCCCCAGAGAGTTCACGCCGTCCCGTCTGTGCAGGGCGGCCCAGAGACGTCATAGGGGAAGCGCCCCCTCAACCACACGATCCGCTTTCCTTCAGGGTTCGGGTCTCCACGTGGGTAGGTTTTTTTACAGTCACCTACTAGAGAATCCTATATCGACCAGGGCGAGTTATGATGTTCCAGATTGACTTTCCGTGAGTCTGCCCCGTTTAGTCGCCTTTTAAGACATGCACTGGGGGAAGGTGTCGTGTGCTAGTCTACACTGGGTACACAGGGCTATGATAGATCAGAACATGAATTACCAAATGAATGTATGAGGGGAAAAGGCAAATAGGGTTAGAAGTACTTTGAGATTATGGTGCATAATGACTCGCCTACAGCAGATGGGCCCCTCGACCCACAAGATTGGAAGATAGGGCTGGGTCACGTGGTCCGTGACATAGTCTCCCACTATGGCGAAAACATACTACAGGAAATGAAGGCTGAGCTGGACCACGGAATGCCCCTAACTCCCGCTAATAACTAGTGAAGCCCTAAGAGCACAAAAAATGCTTTAGACCTGATTTAGACTGAAGTAAGATGTCAAGCGGTCGCGCTCTGGAGCACGTGAGGGGATGATTAGTGATTTAGTCGATGGTCCGGCGACGAGAGTCGAACAGTCAGTGCTGAAGCGCACTTCATCTAACCAAAAATGAGTCGAGTCGGAATGAAAAGTACCGAATGGATGTGTGAGATGAAAAGGACAGATAGGATTAGAAACATGAAGGCCAAAGGTTTTTGTGTCAAGTGGCTTCTTGGCCAACCTGACATCATCATCACCACTACCGCACCCTTCTACATATTTACTTATGGTGGGGTGTGATATGGAAATTGGGCTTCCCAACTTTATCATTCCATTTAGATATACAGTACGTTAGAGTAGTTAATATCCTTTGGACTGCTAGCATTCATTTTTTAATGTCTTGTTTTACCCCATTGCTAAAACTATGTGGGATGCCAGAGATATCTTTTATTGTAGTGTTAAAAATTTCTTTTCCTCCAACGCATTATTCACGTCCTGAAAATTATCATACCGGTATATAAGGTAGTAGTTGATGAAATATGTTGTGTTGGTAACATGACTTCGCAGTTCCCCAAATACTGTATTTTTCATCTAGAGTATTTGAATTATTTTATATTTAGAGATTGGTTGTTAAATCGTCACAGCAAATCATTTTTAAATACACTGGCGACATGAGCAAATATTAACATTGGTAGACGTTCAAACCCCACTCAATTAAAACTTTTTTTTTATTATTTTGAAACGTGATGCGTTTTTCAATTGGCATTTTTAGGTGTTAAAAGAAGTAAATGAAGTCAGTTGGTTGTTATTTTTAGCATTCATTAACAACTTTTATTGGGATAACCTTGAATTGCTTCTCTGTCAGTTTTGAAATTTATTGATATTTTTTGACTATATTGAAGTTTTCAGGATGGTTCGAGCTTGTTTCATTTATTGTTTTTCAAGGTTAAGAGGTTGTAATCGTGAATTATAAAACATTTTAAGCTGTCGATTAATTCTTGATATTTTTTAATTATACAAACAGCTTCTGAAAATGTTGAACGATGTGCATGAAGTTATTTAATAACTTTACACCATAAATGTGTGCAACTTACAATTATTTTGACACATTGTCAAGATTTATGGTGGAGTTCAGAAATCGAGATTCAGTCATTATATTTGTATAAAATGCGGCCTATTGAGGTCTATCAATAATAAATAGGCACCAAGTCTGGAATTACCATTAATTATTGCATAATAGTAGTTCAGTAGTGTTATTCAGGCATGAGCCTGACTCCTATTGCACTATAGTTATTGTGCAATAGATCAGACACCGTCAGGGGCGGATCCAGCGGCGGATGAAGGGGGAGCATTTCAAAAAGAAGTGCACCCCAAATATTTTTAAATATTTAGAATCCCTTCCTATAATTCTAGTTAACAATTACAATAGGTCCTCTACTGCCCCTTGGATTGCGACTGTTACAGTGGCAGTATAGATATGGGGATAGCAATGCAAAAATGCTTCATTAGTTGCAAAATTGCAAGCACTAATGGCAGGGTATAAAGGCACTAAGGGCGGAGCAATTGCTGCATTGCTACCCCCCTGGATCCGCCCCTGGACACCATGCAATATTATAACCGACAAAGCATTCATCTACCTGCCAAAATTTATATTTTGGTTTTATTAGGCGGTGTTGGAACAGTAGGGTAGGTCAGCATCCCCCCAGACGGCCAGCCAATATTCTTGCGAGTTTCTAGCGCCTGACTGGTGTGTCTCCAGTCACAGCATGTTCAATGGACCCGCGGACCCGACCCTGCAACAGGCGGGATGAGGGTGTGATGATGATGAGTTCAGTAGTGTTATTCCGCATGTGTGTGCATTGGATTGCTTATTGCTATTGTTCAATAGATCAGACACCATGCAATATTATAGCCAACAAAGCATTAATTTTTCTTCTAAAGTTTCTATTTTGGTTGTATAATGCGATGTTGGAACAAGTGGGGTAGGCCGGCATCCCCCACAGATAACCCAGCCAATATTCTTGCGGGTTCCAGACGCCTGGCTGGGGTACCCCAGTAAGAGCATGTTCAGCGGACCCGCAGACCCAACCCTGCCACAGGCGGGATAAGGGTATGGTGATGTTGAGCTCAGCGTTTCTTTTTAAGCAAACTTTGAGCGAACAGCCTCTTGCACAAAAAGCCACAAGGAGAAAAGCAAATAATTTTAAAATGGTTTATTTCCCCATTTACATTGATGTTACATATTTACATATACATTAAATTACACTGCATGTGGTTATGTTGCTAAAACGATGGTTTTTTGGGTCTGAAATAAGAAAAAAATTAATTTTAGAAATTAGCATTTTCGTTTCAAATTATATTGCTGGTCTGTTATTAAGAGCCAAAAAGTAATAGGTTTGAATTGGTTTTATGTGTTTGTTATTTTTTTGTTATAAATTTTGAAGTCTTATGTTCAAGGGTATGGCCTTCGTAAGTTCTTCGAACCTGAAGAAAGTGATTTTAACGGTGGCCTAAAAGGTAAAAATTTAAAGCCAAACAAAAAAATATAAGAAGAATAAAAATATGACTTTTTTCAAATCTCTTAAAACACTGGAGGGGTATTACAAAGCTTTGCTTGTCGTCATTATCGAGTATATGCTGTTATTATATTTTAAAATCATCTTAGTCTATCCTAGGCTCTGTAATTATCAAAAAATACTGATTATGTATCTCTGAGCTACTAATAAGCAAAAACTGCAGTGACTTTACGCCATTGCATTTTTATCACAGTGCTCACGAAAGACATTCAAAACAATTTCCATAGACAGTTTCCCAAAATGATAACCTCATCTCTCCCTTTCTCTCTTTCTTGTGAGTTATTATTAGCTGTTATTTCAACTCCTAACAATTTTGCACTTATCACTAGAGAAATTCACACCTTTGTTTGTTCATGTCCCTTGAATGAATTGCAGATGAACATTATGGTTCAGGGGGTCGTGAAAAGCTCTACGTTGCTTGTCTATTGATTAGCTACTCACCTACTGTTGCTTAATTTTTCATAGAAATATAATTTTTTTACCCTGCAAATGACTGTTTGAGTCTTTCGTAATTTTCGACCCGTGTGCATTGAAAGTCACGAAATGTGCAGAAGGACAACTATTAAATTGTTGAAAGGATTTACCAATTGATATTAAAAGCTACCTTGCCTAATATAGGTTATATCTAACTTGGCCTTAACACTGAAATCTGATGTTGAATCGTGATTGATTACCTGCCTGAAATACCCTTAAATTGTCATTGAAGAACAATAACTACTATTTTTGTCGAGTTCAATAGAAAGCTTGAGAAGTTAGGGTTTATTTCACTCCTATTTTCTCATGAAAAGCAGCAGCAGCATGAACAACCCGTTATTTGAACGTAACGTCAAGTTAACTGTATTCTCATGTGTATCAGACAAGGAAAAAATTGTAAGAGCATGGTGAAAAGGTAAAATTGAATAAAAAAAATTTTAAGAAAAGAAATGGGGACAATAAAATATTGTTGTCTATATAGAATCCATGTCTAAAATGAAGCTAGACTAATGATTCAGCTAAAAATATGGATTCGAGCAAAATCCAAGGCAACCATTCATAAATCACACAGACAACCGTCTCTTCTTCTCTTTGTTGTCATTTAGTTACCAAAAATATGTTTTGGATTATTTTTCTCCTCTGGGTTTTTCCACAATGTATTGCATCACCCTCATCAAAACTCCTACAGAGTTGTAATGAGGATGACTACCAGGTCAGAACCGTACACAAAAGTTAATAATAATAATAATATAATACTTGCTTTCAAGGTAAATGGCATATAACAGACTTATTTGCCATATCCGTAACCTCCATAACCACCATGTCCACCATGGCCATAGCCACCATGACCATATCCACCATAGCCTCCGTGGCCACCATAGCCTCCGTGGCCACCATATCCGCCGTGGCCATATCCACCATAGCCTCCATGGCCACCATATCCACCATGTCCTCCGTAACCGCCATATCCACCGTAGCCTCCATGGCCGTAGCCTGGAGCAGCCAGTGCAACAGCAACAACAACGGCCAAAAGCATAGCAAGAACAACCTGATAAAAGAGTACAATGGTCAAATGCCTTGTTTTAATCCTAATTCACAATTGAAATGTAAAGGAATATTTGATGAAACTATACTTACAACGCACTTAACTGCCATTTTAATTGTAGTAGAAGATTGAGGAGTAGACGAATATCACTTCAAGTGAGATCTTGGTATATAACCAACTGTTGTTCAGTCAAACTGATGTCCAAATTGAATTTTGGCTCTCCTTTTATAGCAATACTCTTTAGTTCGTTGTGTACCACAAAAAAGATTAATGGTAGTGATGGTGTGAAAACGTTTGAAGAAGACGGGTGAGAAAATTAAGAAAAAATTCAAAATAAATGGACTGATAAATTGGTGTCATATCGGTGATCAAAAAAGTCAGTTTTACAGTTTAAAAAAATATTTTCGGACATTTCAAGCAAGGCAGTCATAAAATACAGTAAAATCTTAAAGTAACTGCTTTCTAAATAACTTCAGTTATTTTGATAAATAAATGACTTTAAGATTAGAGTCAACAAAGGGTATAACTGGCGTTTTGAAACTATAAATAAGAAGTTGCTTTATTCCAATAGAAATTCCTGAGAACTGAACGATTAATTTTATGGATTTTTTCTCCAAAATTATTGATCTGAAAGGTGTCATATTCTGTACTAATATTCATTACTATATGATTTTATATTGGAGGTACCAGCAGGCACAAGCGTTTGGCTCTTGTTCTGTAATAATAAAAAAATCCAATATGCGGTTTTTGACACTGTAGGAATTATTAAACTATAAAGAAAAGAAGATTTTAATATAACATCAGGTAGGATTTTTTTAAATCGAAGCGCACGAGTTGTTAACTGAGTAAAATACACTGTTAATCTTGCGTGAAAATAAACTCTGTAGAATCTCTGTGGGTTGATCGTTTAAATGACAAAAAATGTATAGTTCACATTTTGAAGGAGTAAAAAAAAAGATTTCAGAATGATAGTTGAATTTTTGATTCACAAAAAATATTTCCCTGCAGAAAACTTCAAAGGACATTGAATTAAAAATGCAATTCAACTTATCGCTGTATTAAGAGTCATTAAAAATGTAAATTTCCATCATCGACTGTCTTTTCAATAAAAACAACAGGAACGTAGTTGGTCACTTGATTATCACGTGTAATCAGGGCAATGTATTTTATAATGTTGAGTTGATACGAATTAGTATGAAGTTAATTAATTTGCTTTTGACAGTCTGAAACAAATTTATTAGATAGAATAATTATTCATGGAGGTAAATTCCTATTATTACATTGTGACTTGAGGAGATACGCGAACAAATTTTTTTATTGTATGATAGGAAACGATAAATTGTTTCTCGACTTAAACGGGTAGTTAGGTTGTCAACGCCCAACATCACAAAATTACTTGATCAGATGATTAATCACATGAGAAGAAATGCATTCAACTATACTCTTAGCCTTCCACTGAATCTTGTTATTTAAAAAAGTAGCAAATGGAAACTGCTCATGTCATTCTCAACGTGTCAGCCGTGTACACTGTCAAGCAAACATGTTTGTGTAACATGAGGAAAACATTTGGCTCTGTTTTGCACACAGCAAATTTTCAGTAGCGCAACAAAATTTAAGATTACTCGTCAAATCTTCTCAGGACCCCCTACCTGGTAATTTTTTGAGTTCACAGATATTGTGAGCCGGCCTCATTAGAGGGACAACGGTTCATTATTAGGTGATGAAAAGTTCAGGTCCGGTTCCGGTTCGATAGTGGATCGAGGTGATTTGGCTTCCTTCTGGCTGGAGACGGAGAGAAAGAGAGGTCTCAGTGTGCTTTCTGTCACATGAAATGTAAAGCCGTGACCCCATGTGGTGTGTGCGATTTCACTTGCAGGTAAAGAACCAGTTCTGCATGCAACGTGTAGACTGATAAAATTCCCAAGAATGAAAACTGGTCCCCTGCCGTCGATGGAATTAAGTGCCCCAATGAAGAAAAGGGTTTTAGCATTAGTTTGGCTGCATAAAAGTACAATCCCACAAATCCCTCATGTTTTCTTTTGGACATATAGGGGTCCCAGGCCCTGCCATAGGCGATAAACTGTTTTTCTTGCAATTTGCATTATTTTTTAAAATAACAGTTCCATATCCAACTCATTATCTCTGGCTTGGTGATAGTAACTATGAACTTCTTTCGCAGCTTTTCCTCGGGCTTTGTCTAGTCTGATCCCAGATAAGAAGCCGGTGTTAATTTATGGATAATATATCAGTTCTGCTATCCCTGTAAATCGAAAAGGAGACTGAAAGGGTTGTGGCATTCGATCGACGGTCAATTTTTCAACAATCAGCGATTTCCTGCTCTCTATATCCTTCTACCGCTTCCTATTCTGAGGTATTCTGCGCCCTTCTGTTTAAGCCTTATCTTTCTGCCCTGTCAGTTGGCGTTGGCAACTATGGGTGCTCATAATTCACTGCTTTGGCATGTCAAGAACTGAACTAGAAATTATTAATGGGAAGGCTCTACGACCTAATTTTGTTTTCAGCGACACTAAAAAGTCTAGATATCACAAGAACTAGCAAGGGTTAATCCAGTCGAAAATAACTTAAAATCACCCTTGTGGCGGTTTTATTTAGGCAGTTCAGGCTGATCTATGAATAGTAAGGCTACGCTTTTTTTGCCAATTCAGTATGGCACATTTTCCCAGGGGTGTAACTGGATTTTTTTAGTGTCTGTGTGTTTATCAGATTTGTTCTTCATGCAAAATATCCTATGGTCTTTGACTTTTTAACAGTTTAACATTTGTTCCTACTATAAATGTATGACCAACTTAAATTTTCATGGGAAAAAAGTTCGTTAAACTTATTAAAACGAAAGTCTGATATTGGCATGTCCCTTCGCAAAGCGGAAAACTCCTTCTGCAAGTTGTCTTAAATGAGACTCGGATATAACCCACAGAATTACTGGGTGATGATTGAAGTGGCGACAGGCAAGCGAGTCCTGTGTGATAGGAGGATCCCACTCAAGTTGAAAGGGAAGTTTTACAGGGCAGTGGTTAGGCCAGCTATGCTACATGGGTCAGAGTGTTGGGCAGTGAGGAAGAGCCACGTCAATAGAATGCAAGTAGCCGAGATGCGAATGCTGTGGCATATGAGTGGGATGTCGAGAGCTCATGGAATTACGAATGAGTATATTAGAAGTAGCCTGGGTATGGGGGACATCGTGGAAAAAACGAGGGTGAGTAGATTGAAGTGGTATGGACATGTAGTGAGAAGAGGGGAGGAAGAGCTCGGTTGGCCTAATACAGGGATGCAGGTGCTCGAAAGCACCCAGGCCAGGGGGAGGTCGAAGCAGACGTGGGAGCAAGATGTCCATAAGGATATGGTGAGAGATAGGTGGGAGTGGAGGGCTAGAGCCAGCAGACTCGGGCAAACCCGACCCTGCCACAGGAGGGGTAAGGCTATGATGATCATGTCTTATAGCAAAACATAGACTCAGTGTGACGTCATGTTTATGCCTTAATTTGTATTCAGAAATTCAGATTAAAATTTACACTTTATTGATGATTTCTTAAGGTATTCCAAATACTACTTGTTTGGCGTCAGAGTTGAAATCTTTTTATAATACATGTGTTTATCATAAATGCCATTAATTAATTGCAACTTCAAGATAATTGAAGGTTAAAAAATATAATCATTTAATTCTACGGTGTAATGAATGGCAATAAATACTGCAGTAGTAAAGACGTCTTTCAATTACTGATTGAAATCCACTTTTATCTGTTACTATAAAGAAGGGGCTGCTCAACTGGCCTTGACATAAAGTACTTAAGGGGTATATAAACTTTCCTTTTCTATACAAAAAATGTGGGCTGCCCTGATGCATCTTATTAGAAGAGGTGGTTGTTTGCGAGGGTGTGAAATTAGACGTTATTTTCGCATTTTTGCCTTTAGCAAAGACGATGGTGAATTTCTCTGAATTTTCCTCCAGAACTATTGTCTAGGGCTCAATGAGCTAACTCAGGACGTAGTCATAAGTTTTTTTGTCACCAATAACAATAACGTAGGGAGGCCTGACTTAGGGTCCCTTGCAGTTTGTAACTATATAAGTAGCAGGCAAATAACATCAGTTAAAGCACACTTGCCTTAACACTTTGTTGAGATTAACGTCAGTTAAGTCAATCATGAACAAGACACTGGTAAGTTATAACACATTTGAATATTCAGTCTTTTAATAGCTTTTCATTAAAACAGCTAACAATTCGAATGAATACATTCGTCCATGAGTATAACCCAGTAGTAGTCGAATGCTTTACAGAAATCTTGTAATGACTTACTTTTATCATAATAATAATTACTTTAATTGATAAATTATAAATGCTGTTGGTTATAAAGCTACTATTTGCTTCAAATTATCAAACGCATGAAATTTGAGAAGAGATTTTTAAATGTATGAGAGAATTTCACTATCACTCCACTGTAGTTGCAAATCATTATTTTCATTGAAGGATTACTAAATGGAGGTGTAACGAATTTTTGCATTTGTAATGGTGAAAGAAAAGATGTTGCATTGTAAAATACTCGTGGTTTTCTCGAGACTTTAGCAATGAATAATTAACTACTTTATTCTGTCATGGTTGCCATTGAATATCAACGTCATGGTTGCTCTACGCTAGTCGACGGGTTTTGCAAATTCAGGCTGAAAATATTTCCCAACAAATGCTTCATTTGTCTTTCAATAGTTGGCTGTTTTTGCAATCGTAGCCCTTGTGGCTATTTTTGAAGTCGCTAAAGCTGATCCCTTACCGGATCCTGAAGCCATGCCTGATCCTGATCCAGTAGCTGATCCCGATCCAGATCCAGAAGCCCATCGAGGTTATGGTGGATATGGTCGTGGTTATGGTGGATATGGCCATGGTTATGGTGGATATGGACGTGGTTATGGCGGATATGGTCGTGGATACGGTTATGGTCATCATGGACGATAAAGTTGGAATGTTGAACCTCTTGAAAGGTAAAATCAGTATATTGAATGCTTTTTTGTTTGTTTGTTATCGATTTCTAACTGCATATGCAATTCCATACATTATTTCAGATGGCATTCGATGCAAAATAAAGGGCATTTTTTCATGACACGGAAGTGTCATACTAATAAGAGTCTCGAAACAACTTTTGGTTTAAAATATGATATTATTAAACATATATTGTCACTGTAATCTGAAAGTTAAAGATTGTCAAGCTTAATAACATTTTAATAAAACGTGCACATTTTAAATATAAGCGCTGTGTTTCATGATTTGAAATTTTGGCTTTTTATTATCCTGTCAGTGGACCCTGATAGGGGTTTGGTCATTCAGATCCTGATGTGATCCATTACTACTTTTTACAGGAAGTACATATTCTAGACAGCTTTTACTATGCTCCCTGTAGATATTTGTTGGGAAATTCGATGTTCAGAACTACCACTTGACAGTTTCATAATGAAAACACTCAAATCTACGCATCACAAGTACTCAGTGCCGGATTTACCACTAGGCTAAGTAGGCGGAAGTCTAGGGCCTCTCAATATCTAAATCCGGCTCTTCAAGTACTATTCTCAAAAATTACTTGGGCACTCTTTTACTCTTGTGTGATGTTATTTGGTGATTTTATTCAGCTACTTCCTCCACGAAAGGGTACAATAAAAATTTGTAACGCCTTGCTATTCACTTTATTTGAAGTTCATTTCAATGAAGGTGTTTTACAATCATTTAAATGCTTTCCTGTATCAAATTTTGAGGAGCACCCCCTCTTTTATGAAATCTGGATGCTCGGTCTTGAAGGTCCCATGAATTATACATAACAATATTTTTTAATCGTGGTTAGCCTCCAAATGACTAGTTATAAATAATTATCTAGCCGCAGTTACAATTGTGTTGGGGCGACTCAGTTGTGGAAGACGATAAAAGATTTTAATGGATATATTTGATAGATTTATGGCTGGTAACATATGGGGGTTACAGTCATGTTGGTTTTTTTAAACTGGCGAAGGTTAAAACAAGAAAATGTAGAAAATTCCTAATGAAAATAATAAGGGGAGGAATTATTTGATAAATTCCCTGGCATATATCAATAGATAAAATCTTCCATTGAAGTGGGTGACCTTATCATACTTTATGATTATCAGAAAAATAACCCAATCTCAACTGTTGCTGAACCATAGACTTGGATTGAATCACTTTCTACTATATATTACCTGAATTTCCGATAATCTTTTAATAAAATAACAAAATTGTTAATGGGCTTAATAATAAAGAAACTACTCCCATATTTTAAGAGTCAGTATTAGAAATTCGTTAGTGGGTCAATGTTAGGTCACTTTGCATTTAGAAATGTTGTTTGGAACCCATTACAGAATAATTTCCTGGTCTTCAAGGTATCTATACATAAGAATGAGTTCATCTTCTACGTGAAAACGGAACTTCCTCGATCAGCAAAGGTTGTGCTGCAATCATGGAAGATTTAATTTGAAAGAAATTCTTATTCAGCTTTATTTACAGTATATTATGTGGTAATGCATTTTCAAAAATTTCCTCAACAATTATTCTTTTCTTGACAAAAACGACCAATTAGATATCCTAGGTTACTGATATAAATTCGTAATTCAGCATACAAACACGTACTTAAAGCTTCAGAACTTGATGACTTACACTTGACTCTGGAGTTTCTTATTCATTGTGTAGTTTATCAGCCAATGGCTGAACCACTTTATCACTTAAAAGGCGCGTTCTCACTAGTCAAGTTTTGTTGACCAATTGTAGTTGTTCAACAAAAGTTGAACATTACTTGAATCAATTTTCGTTCACACATTTCAATAGAAACTGATCAGCAGTTTCATTGTATAAATGGGGTTTCAGTTACATTACAAATGGGGTCAAAAGGAGTTGTGTGGATAACACTGTATTTTGGTTAACCCCCAATTGGTCCACCCCTCTGACGGGTCCACTTGTGTATATCTACAAGGGCCTTAAACAAAAGACCTATTGTTCACTTGAAGGGTAATGGTGAATGACTCACCACTTGATCAAGAAAAGTTTGACCCAGTAAAACTTTTCTTGATCAACTAAAATGTTGATCAACTCGATTGAAACAGAGGTTCCCACTACAGTTTTCATTGAAGTTTTGTTGAACAACTACAATTGGTCAACAAAACTTGACTCGTGAGAACGCGCCTTTACAAACCCAATCTTTTCACTCTTTGCTTTGAGTAGTTAAAGAATTTCCAATTAGTGTTTCATTAGTTGTATTTATGTCATCAATTAGTGTTATATTAGTGCCATCAACTTTCCTAAACTCTTCCTCTTTAGAGATTTTTCTCCTCCAGGGCTTCTCTCATCAACTTTGCTACCATTTGCTATAGTGGCCACCTTCTAATCTACATGTTTGTAGGTGACCACATGGATGTGGTTAAATAATACAACGTACTGTGGTTGGTTTTTTGCTACTACCAACTGAGAATCGCACAGATGACTTGTGAGAAACACCTGTCTTCCCCTACTTCCCATTTCAACTTTAGGCACATAGACTTATGCAAACGTGCATTTTTTACTTACTCGAAATAAATACTTCTTATGCGGGGGTTCTGGGCTAAAATATGCAGCTTCATTCTAGCCTTGCATGTCGTAAGAGGCGACTAAA
This sequence comes from Trigoniulus corallinus, assembly GCA_013389805.1. Taxonomy (NCBI): domain Eukaryota; kingdom Metazoa; phylum Arthropoda; class Diplopoda; order Spirobolida; family Trigoniulidae; genus Trigoniulus; species Trigoniulus corallinus. The sequence continues at coordinate 16,943 of JAAFCE010008022.1, forward strand.
AAAGTTGTAGCGTGTACAGTATACTGAAGCCAATCGCGCAGAAATTACCGCCTAACTTTTTTCTCATGAGACACCGATACACCTCTCTTTTTCTCATCCCTTTGTCTCTCGCTCTGTCTCGCTATAAAGTTCTACTCTTGCTCCTTCAACCCCTAGTTTTCTTCATAGACATCCCTAAGCTTGTCGTGGTGAGTTAGTGAAAGAAGAATCAAGTGGTTTACAAACATATCTATTGCAAGATGATCAAACACCTGAAAGGTCCCAAGTGCAACCTAATTCTGAGACATCCTTATGCTGTACTAAGGAATGCTATCGAATTATAAGCCCTTAGCAATCGCAAGCTCTAAGCCCGCAGTTGTTTCGCCTATTTGCGATAATCCGCAACTGATATGAAGCCATCACGAGGAATATGTAATTCTTGTCCAAATGGGGAAATAGATTCTGAAATGACCCGTAGGATTAATGCAGGATGGTTGAAGTGGAAACAGGCAAGTGGGGTCTTGTGCGACCGCCTTGTCCCAATAAAGTTGAAGGGCAAAGTTTACAGAACCGTCGTTAGGCCAGCTATGCTGTATGGCTTGTTGGGCAGTTATATGGCTTGGTGTTGGACAGTTAGGAAGAACCATGAAAGGCAAATGCAAGTGGCTGAGATGCGAATGCTGCGCTACATGTGTGGGGTACATGTTACGTCAGAGGTAGCTTAGGGGTGGGAGACATTGCGGAAAAGACGAGAGAGAATCGGTTGAGGTGGTATGGCCATGTGATGAGGGGAGAGGAGCATATTAGGTCCATTGTGGGACTGCAGGTAGTTGGGGGTACCAGAGGCAAAGGGCGACCAAATGGAGGCGTGCGGGGGGGACGGGGACTTGCTGGGGAATAGGCGGGAATGGAGAATTAGAACCCGCAGACCCTGCCTCATGCGGGAGAAGGGTGAGATGTGGATTACTAACTTTTGCTTCGGTTGCTCGGTGTTTGCATGTTTGACTCATCAATCCATGACAAGAGGTGCGACGCTAGCTTACTTTAAGTGGAAGGGAAATCACTGATGCACGTTCCACCAAAAATTTAGCTGTAGTCTCGTGTGGTTGATACGTCACCTACACATAAAACAAATCCTTTCTTCACAAGTAAAACATACAGCACCTGTTTATAGGTAATACATCACATATACCCTTTTGTGTCGGCAAAAGAAGCAAAATATTCAACAACCCAACAATGCCATCAACGATGTAAAGTTAGAAGTAATGATTATAGTCAGGAGAGCGCAAACAGTATGCGAAGTGAAGGGGCAGATTTACGATTTTGCCGCCACTAGGCTAAATTGTTTTGCCACCCTTAAAAACGATGCTCAAATACCTCTTGCTATGAACATGCTCTAAAGACGTTTTTTCACTTCTGTTTATGTTTCAATTAAAAGAATTATACTATTTATAGGTAAAGTGTGCCACACACACAGGGACTACAAATTTCAGGCAGGGAGAAATATTTGAAAAAAAAATTTATTTGATAAACTTATAATTAATATATTTTGCACTGTATTCCGTTTGTACTTCCTGATATGTTTTCATAAGGTAATTTTCTTTATTGTGGGGGATGGTATAGGGGCGACAACTAAAGCAGGCATGTCAAACTGAGGGTACCCTGTGGACCACCTTTTTTTAAGTTGTTCAATTAATGTGCATACTCCTGTTTTTATTGCTTTTAATTATAAAGCAACTTCTAACCCTTTTCCCTCCTTATGGCTGGGTAGGGTACCCATGAATGAATACACGGGTGCTGGCGAGCCAAAAATTTAAATAGTTATCGTTCTTGATTTACTAACGTGCCAGATACAGTAGTGTATTAAAGGAATATATAGTAGGGTACCCTTACTTCCGGTTTGTTACAGGAAATGCAAATTTCACCAATTGATTGGTATCACGCTCAGCAACTGCGTCAGTAGTACTAGGCTACGATACTGGACTGAGGCGGGCTGGCTTCTTTTGGTGCAGGGGGCAGAGGCCCCGAGTGCGCCTCCTTTCGGATGACAAGTAAAACCGAGGTCCCGTGTGGTGTAAGATGGCATTTCCACGTAAAACAATCCTCTCTAGTTTGCAATTGGTAAATGGAGCAAAGATCTCCAAGTGCAGGAGCTAGCCCCTAGCGTTGGTGGGTTGAATGCCCCAACGAACAGTAGACCGACGATAAATAACCGTAGGGGGTTGCAGATTTGGTCGGCAACCGGCAGTCCAGTATCTCGCCCTTGTGTCCATTAAGAGGGACAAGATAGTTAGGTACCTGAACCTGCCATAGGCGGGAAAAAGGTTAGGAGTTGCTGATTGATTTGGCTTTATATACACCTGCCACGTGCCATAGGTTCGCCTCTCCCGCCCTAGGCATATTTATCGTTGGTCTGCTGTTTACTGGGTACCTCCACCGACGCCAGGGGGAGCTCCTACACCTGGGAATTTCGTCTGATCTACCTGCTTTTACTATTTTAACAACATTCATGAATAAAGCCTGGACTAAAGTCCAGGGTAACCCCTCTCATGGGTACATTTTGGCCGGGTCCCACAGGTTTACCAGTTGGAGAGGTTCCTCTGTAATTCCTAAAATGACTAGTAGGTGTCTCTGGTGGTAGCGGCCAATCGCAAATGCTATGGCTAATGTAGATTAGGCTGCAGTGATTAAGCAGATTTCAATGAGGCAACAAAGTAAATCTCTAAGTTATTGCAGTTTGGTTTGTAAATTCAAGGCTAATGACGTCATTGTATCGCTTGTAAAAGCAATTGGAATCCCACTTTTTATTGTTTAATTAATACAATAGTAATTAAAATATTAGTTTTAATTCCTTTATGATGATCAGTTGAAAGTTGAACGTGAAAATGAAAAGTTGAAAGGTATGGCATTGAAAATACAAATGTATTTAATTCCTTTGTTATTGTGAAGATTGGCAGCTAGTCTGTTCATATTAACACAAAATTGAATTTTTTGAATAACATTGTAATAACAGACATACAGTATTATGTTATAG
>JAAFCE010008031.1:0-25646 GCA_013389805.1 Trigoniulus corallinus
ACGCTAGGACAAATGTCTCAGTCGGAGAGGTGACTATCTAGAGAAATCGGTGAGCGGCGAATTGTATTGGGCACACCAGTTCTCGTCTGATCACTGAAGTTAAGCAACACAACCCCAGCTAGTACTGACATGGGTGGCCGGTTGGGAAAACTGGGTACTGCTAATACCCAAAAATCGTCGCATTTGTGTAGGGTCTGTGCAGTCTCTGCATAAGAATAGGGCTCTTCATTGTAGTTGAAGAGCCCTAAAACACCAACAAACCAATCCAACTTGGGAAATAGCTGGAATGTGTACCTACAAATTTCAAATAAAACACTTTGGATTTTTCCTGGGGGTTTCATTTTGCAACCGATCGGACATTGAAAAAAAATAGCCCTTGTACATTTATAACTTTATATTTAAGTCGGCCTCCAGAACTACTGTATATGCTCTTGTAATTTGGGCACTGTAAGAAACCCCATCATAATCTGAGGAAAGATATGTCTGTAGTCCCATCATAAAACAGGAAGAACGATGTCTGTAACACCCATTATGCATTCTGGATACAGGCAATCGTTAAACGATTCACGATGGTCTGCGAGGAAAGCCAATAAGAAAACGTCTTCAGTCATCATAATCTGGCAACAGCCTGCAACCCATTTTCAATTAGCGGAGGATTTTCTAACCATAGAAGAAGAGAGATGAATGTGACTTTATTCATCTAACATTGTCACTAGAAAAATAATTAAATATTCTGACTTCTTCGCTAGCAACGTTTGCGTATGGGTCCACAGCTATGAATAACAATAGTAAACAGTGTGCAATGCGAACGTGTACTTCATATTTAATTGGCTTTAAATCTCAATAAAAGTAATATGCTTATTTAAATATTCATTCATTATGGTGCCTTATACATATTACCTTACGTTTCTGCTGGTGAAGCAATAGGAAAATAATGTTCTTGTTATGTTGGCATTGCGTATTTCGTGGTTTCCTGCTATGAGGATGAGCCGAAAGCAAGGGCAAAGGTAGTTGTTATGGCAAGTCATTTCTTCCATCATTTCAACTGACGGCCATAGTATAAACATGAAAATCAAACAACCCAAATCCATTTTTAGCAGTTATGGCTCTCCATACGCAACCTACCACCTCCCCCTTAACGACGCTGACGGAAATCGAATATTTCATTCTATTTTTTACATTCTAAGGATGCCACAATTTATTTTAATAACTTCATTATTAGTTTACACTTTATTTTATTTTGATCAAAACACCTCGTAGGATAAGATAAATAATTTGCTTGGTTATAAAATTATTAAATAGCTTTCAATTAAGGCGAAAATGATATATAGTACCAGAACGGTAACCAATTCTAATCAGCGACTTCATACAAGTATATGAAATGTAAATATATAGGTAAGGGTAACGATGGTGAAGGACACAGAAAACCCTATAATAGTCAGTATGACTTGGATTTTAAAAAGAGAGAATAAGGTGAAGAAGAAAGTGCGCAAAAGCCATAACACCGTCTTACCTGTCTGGCCTTTGCCGAGTGTCTTTTCCAATCTGTAAGGGCCGACATATTGGTGGCTATCCGAAGATGTGGAATTTTCCTTCTGCATGATCACGATTCAACTTAAAGAAACAATAGTCACATCGGAATCCAAGTGGAAATTGTTCCAATCCGATAAATAAATGTATATACAAGAGCTTTTCCAAGTGAAACGATTCACAAAACACCACATTTTGCGCTAGCATCCGCCATTATGATGATGCTAGTGGAAAAAGCAGTATAGCTCCATCCGGGTTCTCTTCATATTATTGATTATTCAGAAATTCGCGACGCGTTCCCCGTCGCCTACGACCCTCCGAGGGAAAATTGACGAAAATCAAAATAGGGAGGTTAGGAAGTAGCTTCGCCGAAAAACACGCACACACAGAGAAAAGCAGAAATTAGAAAAAAAAGTACAGTAGAAGATACCCAATAAAGGATGGGTAAAGAAGAATATGTACAGTAAGTTTGAAAACACTGACGATCTTTCAAAAACCATTTCGTTCATCAACACCCACGCACGCAGTTGGTTCTTTTCAAAGAAATGGTTCGATCTACTGTAATGGTTCTTCAAAGAAGGATTTAGGTCCAAACAAAATTGGAGAACCCAAAGAAATGTATAAAAAGGCTGCTTGAACATTTCAAGGCTTGCGATCTACGTAAAGAAACCACATTGTCTTCTCTCTCTCTCGCCTTTTCAATTTGAAACTCACGCGTTATTTGTGATAGTAAAAGGTATATTATAGTTGAAAAGCGACGAATATAAATGCTAATGAGTCGATTTAAAAGTTATAATAATAATTCTCAAGAGCCAAGCTGTCGTCATCAGCATTTTATTTCTATCTAAATTCTGTATGGTGCTAGTGTCCACTAAAATCTAAAGAAATATTGGAGTGAATAAAGAAAGAGAGAGAAATCTGATTGCTTTTCTAAATGCATTGAATGTTTATGATGCTTATTTATTAGAATTTGTCAAGGTTCAAGCATTTCCATAATTTAACCAAGTCGGGATAAACGTCAGAAAACTACAAACACAATCTAGAATCAATAGCACGAACATCCAAAAACATGACTAGAGCAAGAATATGAACACCTAACAAAGAAGTGTTAAGAAGAGATGCAGAAATATTTAGGAAGAATCGGAATGAGGAGCAACTAAGGAGCAAGAGTCATCATCATCATCATACCCTTATCCCACCTGCGGCTGGATCGGGTATGCGGGTCCAGGAAGCGGCGAATTGCGTTGGACACACCAGTTCTCGTCTGATCACTGAAGTTAAGCAGCGCAACCCCTGTTAGTACTGACATGGGTGGCCGCTTGGAAAAACTGGGTACTGCTAATACCCAATAATCGTCGCATTAGTGTAGTGTCTGTGCAGTCTCTGCATAAGAACTATGCTGTGGACGGGGCTCTAATGACCTTGTAGTTGAAGGGCCGTTAAACACCATCAAACAACAACAATCTGCGGGTCCACTGACATGCTCTGACTGGGGTTACTCCAGCCAGGCGTCTGGAACCCGCAGGAATATTGGCTGGGTTGTCTGTGGAGGGATGCCGGCCTACCACACGTGTTCCAATACCGCATTGTACAGCCGAAATAGAAATTTTGACAGGTAAATTAGTGTTTTGTTGGTTATAATATTGCATGGTGTCTGACCTATTGCACAATAACAGTAAGCAACAGGGACATTCCAGACCAAACTAAGGAATAAGAGTAAGAATAATATGTATTTCTTTACTTGTTATTTTGCAAGCGGCCTCCACGGCAAAGACAGGATTTCAGTTAGACAATGCAACGTTTTGTGCCCCCTTTCTAGAACAGCAAATTGCTCACGACTCTTGGACATACGTGAGGAAAAAACGTTCGAGGTTCAACTGATACTGATTACTGCCTCCACATTTTTGATTCCATGTTCATGCAATCATTGCCTTGGCCAAGCACCAGAAGTATGACGTCCTGTATGATCAGTTAGAGATAACGGGTGGGATTACTGGATAAGTTTCGTGGGTTGGGGAGTAAGCCAGGCAGCGATAACAGGACGAACCCTTAGGAGGCTGCCCGCGGGAGATGAGGAGGTCGGTGAAAGAATGAAGGAGAGGGTTAATTTGCAGCACCCAACGTTCTTTACCAACCACCCTTGTTGGCATTGACGTGGGCTTGCGCTGCTTAACTTCAGTGATCTCACGGGAACTGGTGTGTCCAACGCAACTTGGCTGCACCAGGGGAGAGAGAAGTTTTTAATCTGGCCAAGGCTTGAGGTAGGGCAACTAAAGATATACCCCAAACCATAACCTTGAAGGAAAGCAAAAGTAAAGTCCTGCTTCCTCCTGAGGAAGTAAACAAGAGGTGGGAAGAGTATTGCTGCAGCCTCTTGAATGCTGCAAGGGAGGAGAATGACAGGTCGAAAAGCCATAGGCCCAGAGTCCCAAATGAAGTGTGGCGTAGCCTAGGGATCACAAGAATCAGGTGGCAAGGGAAACTTTTCAAAAGGATAACCAGAATTGGATAGTACTGTACCACTCTTCAAGGGCAAAGGTGATATCTAAGACTGTGGCAATTATAGGTGCAAAAGAGTTGGGCACATCTGTTCTCATCTAATCAATGAAGTTATGTCACGCAACCCCAGCTAGTACTGACAAGGGTAGCTGCTTGGGAAAACTGAGTACCGCTAATGCCCAAAAATCGTCGCATTAGTATAGTGTCTGTGCAGTCTCTGCATTACAACTACGCAGTGGATGGCGCTATAATGACCTTGTAGTTGAAGGGCCCTAAAACATCAAAGAAACGAAAATATCGAGGTAAAGCTTATGACCCATTCCATGAAGCTCTGTAAGAGTAATAAAACATCGTCTTCAGGATAGAACTAGTGTCCACGGAAACAATGGCCAGTAACAGGGAAAGTAGGTTCACGATGGAACGAATTTTCAGGAGCTCGTTATGCCCATTACAGAAATGCAGGTGGTTGGAAGCACCTGCATTCCTGGGGAGACCAAAGCTGACGTGGAAGCAGGATGTCCTTAAGGATATAGTAGTGTGTGGGGTAAACGAGCACCTGGTGGGTGATAGGCGGGAGTTGAGGCTAGAACCCGCAGACCCGACCCTGCCACATGCAGGATAAGGGTATGATGATGATCGCGACCTCGCCACCTCGCCCAAAAGATATAGGTACAAAGGGCTAGAGAAAACAAAGTTAGGGATGTGTGTAGAACAAATCTTTACACGATCGACCCTGCTGTAGGTTGGACAGAGATATAATAACGTCATTGCTCTGGTAACAGAATAAGTGTATGGTAGTATAATACTGCGTTCATTTTAGCTCCTCACGTTTTATCCAAACCTGCTATTATTTAAAATTTGATAAGAGGTTTTCTTTATTCCCTGGGGCTGTAACATATCACCGGCTACTGTATCGAGTGGCTACTATAGCCACACTTTTAACGCAAGTGCCAAAAGCCCTATTATTGAGACATAGGAAAATCCATGGTAGCGACACTGAGTCATGGTGATTCTTTAGCAGGTTGTACTTCAGAGCCAGACAGAATATTATAGGAGGATGGCAAAGGCGCCAGTCTCTGGGAGAAAAAAGTCATGAACAACTGGTCTCTGAAATCCTTAAATTAGATGAATGCCCTTCATGGAATCATCCGGAAGTCATAAGAAAGTTAACTTTTCCTTGAATGTGGCCCACTGTGTACCCTTGAATATGTTGTTTCCAATGGAGTTTAATGACGTAAGACTAGTGCTCCATTGCGATCTTTTGAACTCCATAATTAGAAACTAAAACTTCATTTTACAATCATTCCAACTACTATTCAAAAATCTGGAGTTGAGTCCCTTTGCTCACCTCTACTGAGCACAAGGACGGGTCAGAAATAGCCAGTCTTCCCTCATGATGACGTGCAAGTCTATAAATAGAGGACCCATAAGACAGTAACGAAACGAATGCGCACTTTGGGCTGTTTAAACTGACCAGATGATTTACCAACAGGGGTGGAGCGGCGAGTTGCGTTGGACACACCAGTTCTCGTCTGATCACTGAAGTTAAGCAACGCAAGCCCAGTTAGTACTGACATGGGTGGTCGCTCAGGAAAGCTGGGTACTGCTAATACCCAATAATCGTCGCATTAGTGTAGTGTCTGTGCAGTATATGCATTAGAACTATACAGTGGACGGGTCTCTAATGACCTTGTAGTTGACGGGACCTTAAACTCCAACAAACAAACAAACAAACCAACAGGGGTAAGTGAGGGATCTTGTCCCTACAAAAGAAATTTTCGGTAACTTTTCAGGCCACTTATTACATCGCCATCATAATCATCCCTAACCCTTTTACCGCTTGTGGTAGGGTAGGATACCCGTTTGTCTAGCTAGTACTGGTAATCTATTGGACAGCTACCGATCCTAATGCTACATTCCTTTATTCTAATGTCGGGCTATTTACTTCGTGGAAATATTGTCGATCTACCCCTGAAAAGGTTCTTTATGTACAGGTGACATTGTACACACAAGGGGCCACAGCTTCAATTGCCTTTCGACGAAAGGTGCCCTTGCTCCCTCTTCCACGTTCAAAGGAAGTCACCCGGGGACCTTGGCAAGGATCGAACATGGAACCACGAGTCAAAAATGCAATATTATATTAATTTCAGGGCCCATCAGCTGCACAACTGTATTCTGAATAACGCCTAACACATTTAAAATGTTGATTTGGGAAAAACAGTTTAAGGCAGGCTACTTAAGTTACCCTTCTGTGACTTAACTTGCAATAGAATCTCGATTACTACGCACTCTAATATTCGTCACGTCCGCAATATGCATATACGCTGACATTAGTATCATGAGGGGCTTGATTTATATTAAAATCGATGACTTGGTAAAAACCTATGCGATAACTACAATGTAATTAAATTTCGTTGTTACGTAACATTTAATAAAATAAAGAAGCTCAGGTAGTTCACTATGTGGTGTACTTGCTGTCTGTTCAACGCAAGAGCGTGTGGAGGTTCAATCCTAGTTTATGACGGTAGCCAGGAATGCAGGTGTCGGTAGCACCCAGGGGAGAGGGAGACCGAAGCAGACGTGGGAACAGGTTGTCCGTAAGGACATGGACCTGGTTGGAGATAGACGGGAGTGGAGGGCTAGAACCCGAAGACCCGACCCTGCCACAGGCGGGATAAGGGTATGATGATGAAAGTGGTAGATGAGTCTAATGCTAACATTTGTGCAATATCGTGTTATGTCATAAGAAATTATTAAAAGGGTTAGCAACCGATGCAAACCACTGTTCAATAATTTTCGCCATCCATTCTTTTGTTTCTGTTTTGAGATTTGCAATTCATGGCCGCTAAACCAAATCCTGCCGCATATGAGAAAAGGGCTTAGATGAAAAAAGGGATACCATTTTCAAGTTAACACGTTCTGTTCTCCTACCTTCTTCTGTATGAGGCCTGCAACCCTCCAGAGTATTCCCATCTCCAAAGAAAGCTAACTATCAAATTTCCTAATAATGTTCAGCTCAAAGTCCAACATCAATTCTTGAAAATCGATATCCTGTCTAAGAATGGGCCAACATGAACTACATTTTCATTCAGTTTATCACTAGCGGTTGGTAGACAGACATCAATTCTATGTATTTTCAAAGATCTCGTGAGCAATACCAATTATTCGTGTTTCAACAAACACTGACAAGTGCTCTAGATAATAGAAAGGGTATAAGATGAGCCTTTCTCAAGGGTACCTGTCAGATGCCAAGCATGGGCAATAGTTGACATGTTGCGTAAGCTGTACATGTTCAATGTTATTTTTCACGCTGGAATTGCTAGAACGTTCTATATACTGTATCCAATTGATGTTATGACCCGTTTACACCCTACAACTTTCAGCTGTGTTTTGTTTGTGCAAACATAACGTGCTGAATATTGTGCGATTTCGACTTTTCTGCAGTTTTTATAAACCTTTTCACCCATTTGTCACATAAACGTGGTCAAGTACGTACGAAGTTTTAAGTTAAGCGATATTAACTGCGTGCATTTATAAAAGAAAACACACACACAGGCGGCTAATTTCAGAGGTACAGTACTTCTTTGCCAAGAAGCGGGTGATAAGAGTTGCGAAAGAGCATATTCCGTAAAACCTCACGTAGTGCCCGCAGATTATATGCAAAACATAGGGTCATTTAGTGCGGGCTATATGCGAGGGCGGACTATAATGAGTCATTATCATCATCATACCCTTATCCCGCTGTGGCAGGGTCGGGTCTGCGGGTTCTAGCCCTCCACCTCCGTCTATCTCCCACCAGGTCCCCGTCCACCCCAACACTGCCATATCCTTACAGATAACTTGCTCCCACGTCTGCATCGGTCTCCCCCTGCCCCAGGTGCTACCAACCACCTCCAATAATTGGAATGGACCTAACGAGATCCTCTTCCCCCTTCTCACGACGTGTCCATACCACCTCGGCCTATTCTCCCTTAGTTTTTCGACGATGTCTACCACCACCAGGCTACCGCTAATATACGCATTCCTAATTCTATCAGCTCTCGACGCGCCACTCATATACAGCAGCATTCGCATCTCGGCTACTGCCATTCTATTAACGTGGTTCTTCCTCACTGCCCAACACTCTGATCCATATAGCATAGCTGGCCTAACCACTGTCTTGTAAAACTTCCCTTTCAATTTGATTGGGACCCTCCTATCACACAGGACTCCGCTTGCCCGTCTCCACTTCAGCCACCCCCCCTTGATTCTACTGGTCACATCAGCGTCTATCTCCCTCTTGCCATGCAGTCTATCGGTTTAATGGGGTTGGTGGCGCTGAACCCACTTGCCTAGGGCGCCTGAAACTCAAGAGCCGGGTCTGAACCCACGGTATCACTATGAGAAATACAGTGAGCTCCGATGCAGTCTACGTCAAATGCAAAATCGCGTAGTGTTCCGTTTCTTCCAAACAACTTGGAAGCCGCGCCAGTTGCAAGCTTTTATCCACCCCGCACGCATCCATGTCCCTTTGCACCGCCTGCTCCCACGTCCGTTTTGGTCTTCTCCTACTCCTGATGCCCCCAATCACAAGCAGTCCCATAATGGACCTAATAAGTTCCTCTCCCCCTCCTCATCACATGCCTATACCACCTCAGCCGCTGTTTTCGCATTTCTCTGTCATGTTTCCCACCCCTCATGCTACCTCTAACGTAATCGTTACGAATTCTGGCGACTTGTGACACCCCACTCATGTAGCGCAGCATTCGCACCTCAGCCACTTGCAATCTCCTTTCATGGTTCTTCTTAGCTGCCCAACACTCTGATCCGTTCGTGTACATTTTACACCTAGTGTCCTCTAAGCCCAGTTTTCAATTTTAGGAGAAAATAAGTATATAAAGAGATAGAGGTGGAACCCAATAACGATTAAGCTCAAAATGACACAAATTTAACAACCATCAGTTATGAAGCCCGACTAGACCAAGCTCTGTAATATTTTCAGTGTTTCATTTTGGTATCATCCCTCTGAGATGCTGCCACCCAGAGCGGTCCGCACTTCCTAGCGACGCCGCTCTACGCCCATTTACGTTAGTTCACAGGTGCTTTGTGTCCGGTTGAGTAAATATTTAGGCGCAGTGTATTATAGTAAAGTACCCAAAATCCGCCCCCCCCCTTTAACTTTCAAGGTGAGTGCTGTAGCCCTCAGAACAGCACATGGAAGCCTTCAGAACCATTCAGTTTACTACTGGCTCTGGTGCAATTGCTTTGTTCTGTTTTTAACTATTAAATTTTTCAAAAAATAGGTTTTGTGTAAGTTTACTATAATTGTGGAATCGAATTTAAAGTTATATTGACACTTCCGAGTAATTTTTTTCATCATTTGGCAATTGATAATTAAAGATTACTCGTTAAATATTGTGTTTCAGTTGTCAGAGCCGTGTAGTTGTGGTTGTTTGTTCAAGAGATGGGACTTTTTCTTTTGTTATTGCTGGGATCCTAAATCCGTCCCCTTTGAAATTCTCAAATTCGTCCCCGGGACGGATTTAGGACCCTCATAATGTATTGCTCTTTTTTTATATTCTATAATTTCCCAACCCCTTAGACTAGTTTTGATTCATATATGATCACGTGTTGACCATTTTATAATGCGTTTACCACTTCTATGCCTTATTATTATAATGTAGTAGAGCTGAAGTTCTATGAAGAATATCATTCTAATATTGATATTATATTTTATTTAAGCAGTGAATAAAAAAGTTTTCTCTCAAAAAACTTATTATGAGAAATGTCAACTGTGTTTTAATGAAATTTCCCTTAAAAATAATTCAGTAGATGTTAGCTGGAACGGGGAAACGGAATAAGGACACTTTTTTAGATAAATCAAAATCTGCATTCTTATAAGTTTTTATTTTTATGGTTTAGAAAGTTTTATTTAATAGTATCACCATAGCCATACAAGTAGGTAAGGAGTAGAGAAACTTAAATCAGTTTTTAATTTATTTTTCCTGTAAATAATTTTCTCAGAATTGAAGATTTTGCTTAGGGGGACGATATTTGGGCACTTTACAATACAGTATTTTGCATGTCATATTTAGGCGATTAGGAAGTAATGACATTAGGTTGACGTATACCAGCCAGCCACGTATATGGTCGTTCAACAGTTTTTGTTGGTCCAAGAGTGTCCAAGTGCTTCCCTACTTGTCCCCGTTCAACATTAAGGTGCTGTGGAAAAAAATTTACCTGGCAATCCGCCTATTTATTAAGAAACGTTGAAGCCCCATGTTGTTGGAATTACTCTCCTTCAAAGAATTTCTAGCAACATTTCGGATAAAGGCATTATAAGAAATGGATGTAAATTTCCACCATTAAATTACCATGGTCCGCGCGCGAGTTACTTTTCACATTGCGAAATGCATCCCTAAATATTTTTCATTCTTTGAATTTCTTACTGTCCCAGAACTTTAGAGATCTGTGCATGTATCAAGGAACACTTGTTTAACCAAATCTTTGAAGTTCACCAGGAAAAATCTAAAAAACCATAAAAACGTTGAATTACTGTGTTGGTTCACATCAAAAATCAATGCCTCTAGAAACGTCCCGTTAAAATTTAACAATGGAATTGACAGGACAAGATAGGGAACTGAAAGATTTACCGTGACTTGTCCGGAACCCGACTCGGTGGCGCAGAGGTTCCTTTTGAGTAAGATGCCTTCAGTGCCCTTGGGTCGGATGGGAAGTACAGTGGTGGCATCATACAGAAAATGGACCGACGTTAGAGTTAGTAAAGGGTTGCAGCATCGGCAGCCCGCTCCGTAAAAACACCGTCCAATAAATCGCCTGCATGTTCCCCATTGTTTCAAAATGCAAGTGACGGAGTCTTCTCAAGTCTCCCGTTTGAATTCGATTACTGAACATACACCTGTGAACTTGTCTGTCATCGGCAACAATGCATAAAGCAGTGATCAGTGCATTTTTCTGGCCTTAACAAGCCAGTACTTGCAGCAGATTGCTTTGCTACTCCAAAACCCTGCTGAACTATTATCAAGACACCTGAAAGGCTATTTGGCTTCCGGTGATAGCCACTCACCTACACCAACATATCCATCTATGCCTTAGACCACAAAGATGTGGCCCACCATCCACGAATTGTGTGTCATAAGAGGCAATTAGGTCGGAAACCAACCAACCGAAACTATCTTCCAATGCATGGCTCACGAGTTCCCGATGTCCGTTTTCCGTTCTTCTCCCTCTTTATTTTTTTGTTAGGTTTTTTGCTACTCTCCTCTTTCAATTTTTCGACTGGGTCGTGGAGTAAGGATCCTTTCAGTGAAGGAAAATCGGCTAATTGCCTTAGGGAAGGACTGTTATTTGGACAATATCGAATTGGTTTATTCCTTGGTTTCGAATTACATGTACTTCCAATTTCAGCTCGTAGTCAAAATTTTAATATCCGCTTGTTCTGAATTTCTCGTTACTATGCTTTGCTCAATACGAGTGTACGTTGTCACCTACTCGACAACGAAACGAAACCAGAAATATTCCATCGTCTGGTTTCTCTACATGTAGAAAAGGTTCTTTTATTAGACCCCGATGTTGCTATCAATCAGGCATGAGCCTGACTCCTGTTACATTATAGTTATCGTGCAATAGGTCAAACACCATGCAATATTATAACAAATAAAGCATTAATTTCCCTGCTAAAAATTTCTATTTTGGTTGAATAACGCGGTTTTGGAACAGTGGGGTAGGCCGGCATCCCCCACAGTGTGGATTTCAGATGCCTGCCTGGGGTGCCCCCAGTCAGAGCATGTTCAGTGGGCCCGCAGACCCGATCCTGCCACAGGAGGGATAATGGTATGAAGATGATGATAATCATGTTGCTGTCAATCCAACGGAAGAGCCAAACATAGTCCGTCTCGCTTCAATAAACCCAGTTACAATGTAGGGCTACCTATGCTTGTAAAGTCTGTCAACCTACGCAATTTTCCTATGTACAATTGATCTTTTCACATGTAGCAGGTGACATCGACGACCATAACTCTATTTCTTATCCTACAAAAATGTCCAAACGACTCGTCAGGCATCCCATGCCTTTCATTTCACAAGCTACAACTACTGATTCTATGTGATCCGAACATGAAACTTCCACCTTTTGCATCCTACACGGCGGAAAGCGCACTTGAAATTCACAATTTTTGATTTGTGTTTTAGGGCCCTTCAACTACAAAGGTCATTAGAGCCCCGTCCACTGCATAGCTCAAATGCACAGTCTGCACGGATACTGTGCTGTTATAACGATTTGTGGGTGTTAGCGGTACCCAGTGTTCCTAAGCTCCCACCGATACTAGTACTAACTGGGGTTGCTTTGCTTAACTTCAGTAATCAGACGAGAACTGGTGTGTCCCACGCAATGCAGTCGCTCCCTTGCAGCTCACAGCAAACATTGTCCAACAATAGGGCTACTCGGGTTGGCACACATTTTGAAACAAAATTAAAATGTCTCACTTATCCGTTTGATGCAAACGGTGTGGACTTTTCTGTAAATATATTGGTGCAGTGCAGCCCCGAGTAGAATTAACCCAACGTCGCTTAACAGGACATAAGGTGCATGAATGGTTAACACATGTTCTTACACTGAATTACTGAGTGTTTGGCAAACGATGCAGTAGTGCAAAACTATGCATGAACATCTGCGCCTTAGTGAGAAAATATGTAACAAGTTAAAACTACAAGAAAAAAAGAGTGGAACGTAGAAGAACTTATTCCCCCGAGTTAAATTCAAGATATTTTCCTTTCATTACTTATGTAGAAAAATTATTTCATGGCATATTGTCATAGAACCCCTAACTAGAACCCCTAGTTAGGTACAAACATTATAAAAACCTCAGAATGGTAGGGAATTTGTGGTAAAGCAAAAAAAACAATACACAAAGGTGCACAATACCCCAGGAATGATCCTACTTGAATGTGTAAAACTGTTTTGTTGATGGCGGCACACTTTCATTGTCTTGACACCGTCTTTCACGAAATTGAGATCGTCTTGCTCTCTCTAGATAAAAAGCGTTTAGAACGTACGACGAGAGTCGCAACTCAAAGTGCCAAACGTGCTTAAATATTTTTTTAAAGAGAAATATTTGTTTCAGGTTTTCAGAAGTTAATAATACTTACACTCCTAATAGCGAACTGTGGAATTTCTCCATTGACATAGCCACAGTATAAGACGTATAAGTTCTTCAAGCTTAACTATGACAAGTCAGTGAAAATAGAAAAAATTTCTAACCTTCTCGAGTCTGCTGATTTTTATCGACTATTTTATCACCCTCTAACTTTTTATGGGACTCCTTTTCAAGTTCTGACTTCTTTCGAAATTCTTTTATCCGGCTCGAAATCCGTCTTGGAGCAAATAACACCATGTTTCTTTTTGCTTTTCTTTGCTAAGGGTAAAAAGGGCTTCTTTTTAAACAAGTACATTATCACAATAACAACAGACATTCCAACATACCTGCTGTATAATCAACCTTCGAATGTCTGGTAAAAGATCATAAATAATAGCACTATACAGGAGTTTGTCTGCACAATTTGTACTAGTTGTTAAACCATTAGAAAATTCCCTCCACTCATCCTCCGTTGAACACACAACGGTCCATCCAGTGTCAATTTTTGGCTTGACAGATTCCGAATAATGACTAAATTTAATAGATACATACATCAATAATACTGATTGTTTTTTTTATCTAAATCTCGATACAAGACTTCTCCACTGCTCCCAACCTCTTCCTTCCTAAAGTTCTGACATTTTTGAAGTTTTCCTTCAGTGTCTTGATTTGCTTTCTATAAAAAGACAATCACAACACTATAAGATCAACTTGCTAGTTCTGTGGGTCTAAATCAAAGATTACTACACTAATTTATTTTTAAGTGGTAACAAAAACTAACCAACGAAAAGTGGCTTTATATAAAAAAGGCAAGAAAGTCTTTCTAATCCGGAGGGGCAGACAGTGAGCATAGTAAATGGCGAGAGTTCTGCCATTTCGGATTAGTGAGTGCAATTTTTTAGTCAAAAGTCATTGTTCTCGCTGATTCTCGAGTTATGAACCACTGTTTTAAAGGCAAGAGGTACTTTGCGTAAAGTACAGGATATAGAACCAGTGTACTCTGGGCTTGTTGTCTCAAGAACAAAAACAACCAATCACGGCAAATAGCACTAGTTAGCAGCAGAAATGCTTAATCGTAAGTTTAGTTGCACTAGATAAGCAATATTAATACTCAATCTGTTAATCCTGCTTGATGTTAACTTACCGTTGTGTCATATAAATACGTGGACAGATTTTTGAATCTTCTTTATAAAGTCGTGTATCATCGAAGTACCAGTAAGTTGCATTAGAGCTATCGAAACCTAACGGTTGTACACGAAGGCTATTTGAATCGAGATCCTGCAAGTGAATTATTAACATTACTTCAATTTTATGTTAAAGTAGGCATCTCAAATACGAGGCCCTTCATGCGGCCCGCGGAGTCCTTTGAGAATAATACCTAACAAAAGTTACGGTATGTATTTTATACATTTCAAAAACACTATTTTAATAAACCAGTCACCATTTGTCGTATTCCAAGTTCTCAATAGACAGCAGGGAAAAGAGAAGCAAAAGGTCTTTCGCCTCCACTTGAATTACAAGAGTCAACAAAGTGTGTGAGTGCACGACCCACAAGCCATTCCACGATTGCCAATACGGCCCCTCAACAAAATGAATTTGAGATCCCTGTTAGAGAATGGTGTCAAACACGAGACGATAACTGTTTTACATAAGACAATAAACCACCTGTAGCAAAATTTGACCATCGGCTTGAATTCGGGGTAAAAGAACCACGTTGGGGTATCTTGCTATGGAAGTAATTTTTCAGACGTCAGGGGACGAGCTTCTACAATTGAGATTTAGGGAAATTACAAGCATATTTTGCCATAAAGAAATGGTTCTTTCACATGCAGGTGATAAAGCATTCTAAGACTTCCTAGATACTTGCGCAGGGCAGATGAATTTCATTAACAATTTGCGGCTCTGAGGCTATTTTTTTAAATTATTGAAACGTAAATTACCTATAAATCTTGACGTCTTTTATTGAAAAATTAGTTTAAAATATTTACCATATTAAAATTAATATGGACAGCAAAATAACAATTGGGGAACTGTAAAAAATTTCATTTGGATTTTAGCAGAACTGCGCTACCAATCCTCTATGAGCTCCTTTATATCAATTGTCAGATGACAATTATTTTCTTTGTCACCTGCCTCGTGTTTGATGAGAATACGTAATGCAAAGATTTAGTTTAGATCGAAACAATATCATCATGTAACCCCGATTAGAATAAATAAAAGTAACCTTTGTTAGAACTGTAATATCAGGTGCATCGAGTCGATAGTGACACAGTGAATGCACAATATCCACCTTGGAACGCAAAGGAAGTTTTGTGAAGACAAAGGTGGACGGCGAAAGTCTGGCTCCAGATGAATAATTCTTTGTTTTCAGAAGTTCATATAAAAACTGGCTATAATTTTCATTACTGAAAGACAACAATGAGACTAACTGCAATTCTAAATTACTACTTAAGGACTTTTTTTATCAAAAACTTACTCGATTTGAACACGCGGTATGCAACCACGAAGAAGTTGCATTATTAACTTCTGCAGAAGGATGTTATTACATTGAGAACCATCAGCGAGTAAGGCTTCTTCAAATTCCTGTAGCGGAAAAAGAATGTAAAACGTAAATCGTGCAACAAGCAGCGGAATGCTGTCCAGCACTGAGTCACAGACCAGTAAATTATTGTAATCACAGAAAATAACTGAATATTTAAAATTATACGAATCAACTAACTTCAACGTTAAAATCCGGCAAGTTGAACGAAGATCGAAAGACGCAACAAAAATGCACAATACTAGGAACTTCCCACCACGTTCTGATATCTGCATGTAAAAGAAACGCCTGCATTAAACATGCAATTATGGAAAGTATAATTAATCTATCTAGTGTTCTAGTTACCTTTTAATAGTTCATCCATTCTACGCATCACATCGTTAACTAACTTCTTTCCCGCTGATTTTCACATTTGGTGTAACCAATCCAACGAAACTTCTATAAGCTTGAAACGTTATGAGCAACCGTTATATTGTACGTCCCTCAGGGGTCGCTACGCAGTTTTGGTCGAGCAGAAACATTTGTTGATAGCGGGTTTTTCTTCTTATTATTAGATTTTAAGACAGCAGGATGGGCATGAGCCTGACTCCTGTCGCATTGTAGTTATTGTGTAATAAGGTCAGACACCATGCAATATCATAACCAACAAAGGATTAATTTACATACCACAAATTTCTATTTTGGTTGTGTAATGCGGTGTTGGAACAGTAGGGTAGGCCGGCATCCCCCACAGACAATTCAGCCAATATTTCCTGCGGGTTCCAGACGCCCGGGTGGAGTGCCCCCAGTCAGAGCATGTTCATTGGACCCGCAGACCCGACCCTGCCACAGGCGGGATAAGGGTATGATGATAAGACAGCAGGATCTGCAGTGGGATTGACCCTGAGGACATCGAGACGTACTGGTGGGCTTAGCAAAAAAGTCGGCCAATAAGACTGCTTTTTGCGATGTTCTGCAGGACACAATGGGAGCTCTGCCAGGTTGAGCGCAGGATGGCAGTGGAGCAGTGGCGTAAATAGGATATTTTGCGCCCGGCGACGAACTATAAAATTGGCGCCCCAGCCCCCTTCCCATTTAGTCGCATTTTTCTTTACAATGGATATGGACGCCTGCTGCAGCCCCGCTGCTACTGCAATGATTTTGTGACCGATTTATCACCCTTGTTCACTTATTATAATGTAACGTTGTAAGCGTCATTTTGGAGACATATGTACCCCCTGCCCCACTTTAGCTACACCACTGCCGGGGAAGTGCTAGCGGTCGCAAAGAAAAAAGCATCCCTGGAGACATTGGGGAAGTTGGTTGGGGTGTTTCAGGATCAGGCAGGGGTCCAGATAGGAGTGGACTTTGGTCCAGAAGCAGGAAACCAAGGGGCCTGCAGGATTTCAGAGATGCCTAGGAGGAGCACACGATGATTCGAATCCTGGAGGTTAATCTGAACAGGAGTAGGTTTGTCAACGATTTACTTTACCAGCTGGCGATGGAGAGGAAATTGGATCTACTGCCAAAATTCGCCTCTATGGCTCCCTAAACATTTGAAAACGTGTTTGAACCTAACAAAATTTCGTCTGGAGACCTGGAGGGAGCAGTGGGGTGGACGTTTTGCAGTGGCTTCCAAGCCAAATTGGACAGGCTTGAAGATGAGATCCTTGGCAGATGTGGGGAGGTGGTGATGGTGGCTGGCGACTTCAACCCAAAGGTGGTGGAGTGGAGTATGCCACATACAGACACCCACGGCAGGGATGTGGTCGAGCTGGCGGCCAGGATAGGATCAGGAGGAGAGTACTTAAAAAAGCGTGCCGCAAATATTTTTAAATATTAAGAATCCTCTAGCATAAATCTAGGTAGCAATTATAATAGGTCCTCTACTGTCCGTTAGACAATGTCCAATCTTCAGCTTTGGACGGGCAGTATAGAAATGGGGATAACAATGCAAAAATACTTCATTAGTTACAAAGTTGAATCATGCATCCAGAATGCATCAGTTGAAATATGTGCCCCATTGATGCACTGAACGGGAAGTAATTGCTGCATTACTCCCCCTCTGGATCCGTTCCTGAATCATGCTACTTGTTGGATTGTAATACCAATAAAATATAATTATCAACAAAATAACCGGGTTTTATAATGGAGTATTATACATCGTCATTTTGGCAACTTCGATATGGTACTGTAATTACAATCAGAGCGACAGCAAATGCATTGGTTGTAATGAACCTGAGCCGGCTCACAAAGCAGTTTAGAACCAAATTCCTGTTTACCATGAAGCCAATAACCAAATGTCTAACCCATACACTACCCAGAAATGGTTCGATGTTTCAAAATGGTGATTTTAAGGCAGTTACGGACTTATTTCAAAGTAACATAGTGATTTTTAGGCTAAAGGCCGATTCACATGCTGTGTAAATTCTGGTTGGAATTTAAGTGTCGTCGGCACAATATCTCCCAAAGGCCTTTTCATAAAGTTTTAAAACAGTTACAGTGTAAATCATTTAAGACACTATATTTTGTAAAGTTTAATGTTCACTGAAAAATGGTCTGATTTTTAAAATACTCATGACTGCGGTCCAGTCAGACAGTTGAAAAAACGTTTCCTATTGACCTTCATCACCTGCTTTGATGTCCGAGATTTTTGGATCGCACCTCCACGCTTGCAGTTGATGTCAAAATCTATCCCATAGATGGCAGCTGTTGAACAGCTCGACTTTTCGAATGTTTAATTATTCGGTCTTTTTTTTTCTGTTTTTGTATTCATTGGGAGGGGTTTATATTTATAAATTGAATCAAATTTTCTGATGCCTTTTACAAAATGGATATTTACTTTTACTGCATCTACATTTTCATTTCTTTTCACATTTTTAACTCTGTGGCAACTTGTTCTCTTTCTTTGGGGAAACGAGAGATACAAGGACGTCTTAACCGAACAAAAAAATTATGCTGAAAATATCAATATTAAAGAAGGTAATTTGCAATTAATAATTATATAGTAAGAATGTAGATATAGTGCAGAATACCTGTTTAATTTCTCGTGTGACACAGCTGACAGTAAATAAGAGTATCTGGTGCCTACTAATATTCAACATAATGAAAGCAAACATCGCGCATAGTCAAGATTCATGCAGTTCACTGTCAAAGCCAAAATTGTACTTATTACTCCGCATTATACAACAACAATAACTTCTGTAGTACATTTCTTTCATCGCGTGCACGTGATTCAACTGAGTTTGATTTAAGCTATAGCAGACATCTAGGGCGTGTCCTGTAAGTGATAATCCCCGTGGAGGTTCCATATTTGTTGTTTGTTGGTGTTTAAGGTCCCGTCAACTGCAAGTTCACTAGAGACCCGTCCACTACATAGTTCTAATGCATAGACTGCACAGACACTACACTAATGCGACGATTATTGGGTATTAGCAGTACCCAGCTTTCCCGAGCGACCACCCATGTCAGTACTAACTGGGCTTGCGTTGCTTAATTTCAGTGATCAGATGAGAACTGGTGTGTCCACCGCAACTCGCCGCTCCCCTGCCATAAGGAGCGGCGAATTGCGTTGGACACACCAGTTCTCGTCTGATCACTGAATTTAAGCAATGCAGCCCCTGCTAGTACTGAAATGGATGGCCGCTTGGGAAAACTGGGTACTGCTAATACCTAAAAATCGTCGCATTAGTGTGGTGTCTGTGCAGTCTCCGCATAAGAAGTACACTGTGGACGGGGCTCTAATGACGTTGTAGTTGAAGGGCCCTAAAACACCATAATTTTGTAGGAGGCCACAAATTCTTAGTATGGTCACAGACTTTTTGGTACCTAGCCATATACATCCATTGTCCAATATATGGTCCCATGAGTTCCTCCTCTGTCTTCTTAATCCTCTATTTCTCAAAATTTCCTCACTCGTCATATCTGAACATTCTCCCTTTACTTTCCATCGCTGCCATTCCATTTCTGTGTAGCTTATTGGTCTTCCGTTTCTGTTCTGACATCACCAACTCAATAATCGGGAACCCTGCCAAACGTGGGGCTTAAGTTTGTGAAAGATGCTTCCCAATCTTTTTTGGCCTTAAAATTTTCTATACTTCCTTGAACACCATACAAACACAGATGATATTGAAGGCCCACCACACAACATTTAGTTTTACATATCTGAAGTAAAAGTTTGAATATCATAGTTTTAAAAATTTAATAGGAGGGGCAAATGCAAGTTTTTTTCTTAAACCTACTGATTGCTCAAACATAAATTGATTCAAGCTACGCGTTAATCAAGAATTATAAATAGGTTGACATTTTGCGCGAAAACTGACACAAAACTCATACGGCAATAAATAAATAAAACCGTTTTTGAGGAAAAAGAGCACTCGAATTTATACTTCTGATATTCACAATTTTTAATAACTATTCAGCTGTCTAGTCTACAGTATTTGAAAAATTGAGACACAAAGTGATGCATTGGAAGGAAGACTGACGACTTAGGACGGGGAGAAAGGAACTAGTTTGTTTTCAAGTTCTTCTCGTTTATGTATTGCCTACATTTTAGTTGTCACTTCTTTTCAAAGGTTTAAGAATAAGTGGACCAAGTCAAATTGAGAGGTTATATAAAGATGCCTTCTTAATTGGCATCTTCATTCTACAACATTCAGTCATGGCATCAACAAAAATCAAAAATATATTTGTGGGAACACCATTGGAAGTGCTATACCGTTCAATTTATGTTTTTGCTACATCATTTGTTCTTCAGGTATGATGATCTTTTTAAAGAGTATATTAAATATTTAGCAATGCTTCTCAGTTTCAATGACAGAACTAGAGTGAGATTTGTATACTGATTTTAATTTATGACTTCCTAGATAATCTTCGAACACTGGACTTATATACCAGAATCTTCTCTTTGGCACATCGATATCCAGAACACTACATTCAAATGGTGGATTTTTTTCCTTATCCATTCAGTGGCATGGATTATTTTATATGGTGGATGTGTCGTAATGGATTTTGGAGATCTGATGGGAATCAAACAGGTGACTCGATGTAATTTTGTAAAAATGAGTTGTGTGAAGCTTAAAAGCGATCATGCACTGTGTAATATGGTATTTAATTGTTCAAAATTATCATTGGTGAAAAATGATAAATAGCGATAATAAGGAATACTCACTCAAAAAAAAAAACTTTAAAAAAGAGAAGGTAAAGATGCTGAAAATTGATAAATCTAGTGCTTAAACAGCAGATGCTTATGTCCTAGAAATTCCATAGTTTGAAATTTCTGAGTTTTCTTCGGAATGTTGTTCACTTTCAATTTTTTAGTTGACATGAATAATATGCAATGAAAACAATCATTTCTCCAATAAGTCGTAATATTATTTTTTTTTATTTATAATTAGCAGTCTAGTGCTATATATATATGTGCGCTACAGTTTTTTAAACTGATGGGCACCACTCAGCAAATGTTTTACTTACAAAGAGCAAACCAGCCTTTTAAACATTTTTCTTTCCGAATGTAAAAGTTTTCAGAGTCATAAATATAACGTAATAAGTTGTGGCTTTTTGTGGAGTAGTTAGATTTCAACTATGACTGCTTCATTATATTGTTAAAAATCGCCTTTTAGCATATGATTAATATTACTACAACAAACGATGTCAGCAAATTCCCTCGTGTGGGTTCCAGGGAATGGAATACTATATTTGGTCCACCAACGGAGGGAAGTAAAAGGGGTATGACACCAGGTCGAAAGCCTCTCAAAATACCAATGGCTCTCTCACTGTCATTTTGTCTCCATTAATTTCTCGCCATATTTCCCTTCTCTGTTTTCTTTGAAGTCTAATTCCTGTAGTCATTTTCTCGAGTGTGATTTAGTTTACTTCGTTAATAGCGTTATTGATTTATAATTTTATGTATTTTAATCTTAATCTGCGTATTTCATTCTGTTTTTAATATTAACTGTAATTTTTTTCTTGTGTAAGTCTATTGTTTTTTTTAATTCACAACAGGTATATTATGAAGGCTACAAGGATTTCGACTGTCTTCACTTCAAATCAACAGAACTGCAAATTTTATATCGACACATGCGTCATCCTAGTTTTCTAGCCCTGAGTGCCATATTATGGATTCACCCAATTATGAGCTTGGATCGCCTGTTCTTAGCACTCGTTCTGACATTCTACATGATTCTTGGCTTTCAAGTTGATATGGATGATTATATTTATCAAGAAAAACAATTAGGACTTAAACGAGAACAGGTACGGAGCATGGTGTTCGACTCTGTGACATACTGAGACACCTTTTTAATTCACGTTTGAAATTAGGAGGCACGCATTCGTCGCTTTGTGCCAAAACGTGGAAAACAAAACTACACGGTTGTGAAAATTATTAAATTTCTGAATAAATGACAATGGTGTAACTGTGTAGGTTGTACTCCTTTTTGCCCATAGAGGCCTTAACGTGAGATCATCCAGTGAATTTCCGATTAGTTGACTCCTGCAGGTTGTAGGTCCAATATAGGAGGTGACTAAGAGGGCCATGGCACTCGGTCTGCAGCCAGGCACTAGAAACTATCTTTCCAACAGCACACCATTATATTCCCCCATATCTACATCCTTCCTCACCCTGTGCCGTCTTCTGATTATTTCTCTTTCTATTTCTACTCCCGACCATCTTCTTACCCCATTTCCCGCTTGTTTGTTTGTTGGTGTTTAAGGTCCCGTCAACTACGAGGTCATTAGAGACCCGTCCACTGTATAGTTCTAATGCACAGACACTACACCAATGCGACGATTATTGGGTATTAGCAGTACCCAGCTTTCCCGAGCGACCACCCATGTCAGTACTAACTGGGCTTGCGTTGCTTAACTTCAGTGATCAGATGAGAACTGGTGTGTCCAACGCAACTCGCCGCTCCCCCATTTCCCGCCTTGGGCATCTTAAGTTCGGCAATCACCTTTAAGAGAAAAGCACAGCGAGACAGAAACTGCAGATAAAGAAGAGAATGAGAAAAACTGAACGGAAACCGACCAAAGAAATAGGTAGAAGAGGGAATGGGAGCTTATGAACCAACTGTTGGACAACCACTTCCTACCGATGTAAGGTTTACTTTTGCTAACTGCTTTCTCTTTCTGCAGGTATTCTCTGTCTTGACTGCTAGATTAGGATATTTTTCAGCAAGAAATGTGATATAAGTTGATTACTTTCGTAATACAGTGAAAGGTGGATATTATAATCACTGATAATGTTATCAATCGGCTATTGCTATCACAATCGGTCAGTACTAAACCGCTTCATAGAAAATGGCTTAAAAATAATCTGCATATTTGGCCTATAATCAAGCTTCAGCTATTGTCATCAATTCATACAAAACGTAGTGTTGATAGTCAACACATTGGTAATTTTTGTCAAAATCGTGTAGTTAGATCAAAGTGACCAGTGTGTGTATTCTGTTACAATTTTTCTAATTTGGTTTTGTGATCTGTTGAGTTCGAGGATGACAGATGGTGTTCAATACAGAGCAACAAACTTCGAAAAACACTATGAATAGGAGGATTATATTCAGGAGTTAATAAATTCAAACAAACGACAAACAACAATTCATGACTTTTCAAATAAATGTTGTTTTTTTTAGAAAAATTGTTAATAAAGATGTAGTTTGGGATAAATATACAGTAAGTTGGTTGCATAATTTTGCAATAAATTGTGTTCCAATAATATATGTTTTTCTTCTTTTGCTTAATATTATCGGCCGGTTATTGTTATCGAAAGTAACTGGTTCCCTTGCGATTACAATAACCGGCTTGCACTGCAGTAACTAAGGGAAGTTTCGTCATCTGACAGCATCTGACAGTCATCTGACATATTAAGTTTTCACTAGAATTTCCACGTGTTTTGATGATAAGAAACCTAAGGTCAGCAAATAAAATACGTGAACGTAGAGGAGCTTGAGAATGCTTGACAAACACAAGGTTAATTATAAGATGACCAGAAGCCTCAAGAAACCACTTTGCAATACTGTATATGAAGAATATTGTTGCACTATCAATTTCCCAATAAAACTATGGCGTCGTAAAAGATAAAAGAAATCTTATCACTGCATTTCAACATTTTTACGTACAGTATTTGACAATTTTATATGAAACTCAAGCTGAGTAACATTGCTAAGTTTGTACTAAGAAACATTTCGATTGGGTACTGAAGTTGAGTAGCCATGAAAACCACCTGACAATTTCAACTTGTTCGTACTGACAAGACCTCCAACAAATCAAATGTTTAGTTCGTAAAACAAATGCACTTCAGGATTTCGAAATGCAGGATATTAGTCACAGAGCAAAATATTAAATGAGTGGACCGGCAGTACATCAAGTAAATTATAATGTCGGATATCAAGGAATTCCATTTGATACCAATGAATTTGAGTAAACAGTCGGCATTCCAAAGTTCTTATTGAACCCTTGCCCATTCCAGAATTGTTATTGAACCATTGCCCATTCCAGAATTGTTATTGAGCCATTGCCCATTCCAGAATTGTTATTGACCATTGTCAGTCAACAGCAAGTCGCTTGCCAGATTATTATTATTTTTGTTTTTGTATCGTCTCAATTCGTGGGATAGACCAGCATCCCCCACAGACAACCCAGCCAATATTCCTGGGGTCTCCTGCGGTCCCCCTAGTCAGACCATGTTCAGTGGACCCGCAGACTCGACCCTGTCACAGGCGGGATAAGGGTATGATGATATCAATGACTTCTATTTAACTGTATCATGTGCTGGAGTTATCTCTCAGATCATGACAATCGTTATTTCTCCTTTCATATTCAGACCCCTTTTTCATGCTATAGCAACCTTGAGCATCAGAAATTCCAGATATCCCGGAAAAAGGTGGAGAAATAGAAATGGAGCCATAAGTAGAAAGAGTAATTTACAGGAGAAGAATGGAGAGGAGAATGGTCACAACTCATTAAGTGAGCTCGAACGACATAGGAATGTATAATACAGTCAGAAATACAGGGAGAAATGGAAAAACTGATGCAGGGAACAATGCGGAAAGGAATGCATGGAAGTATGGAAGTATGCGAGTCTCCAACGAATGGTGACCATTACGTTCCCTATTCGACTCTTTCTGGGACTTATCTTGGGACCCTTATGTGATACACCAAAAAAGGCAATTAGAAAGTTATTGGGCCTATCAAATTATGCACAATGACAAAAAAAAATCATGCAAATCGGACCAACACACCTGATAGAGTGTAAAACCCAGCAAAGTGATGTTTGGGCTTTCTGAAACCTGTTTTTCTATTGTGTCTTATTTGATGCTCTCAACAACTTTGCAATTGACATTTAGCGTGTATCACATGTGGATCTCAAGATACGTCCCAGAAATGCCCAAACATAACTGCTAGGTTTTGTACCCTGCCAGGTGTAGAGGAACGAAACCAACAGCAGTGATATTGGATGGGTTATGCACTTTTGCTTCATGCTCTTTTATATTGACAACCTGTGTTATTCACAATTGGTTGGAGGTGAAGGATGTCATGCATGCTGTGGCGAACTGGAATAACTTCCCATAATTCTTTCCAACAGTTATTCATTATTAAAGGCATTTTGTAAATTTTCTCAGTTTTACCTGTTTAGCTATTGGTTGAAAAAGCTGTGACCTTCAGTTGAGCTTTGCAACTTGTTTACCATCTAGTCATTCTAGTGAGATGACTATTGATCCGATTTGCATTATTATTTTGTTATTGTGCATAATTTGATAGGCCCAATAACTTTCTAATTGACTGTTTCGGTGCATCACGTAAGGGTCCCAAGATAGGTCCCAGAAAGAGCCGAATAGGCGCAGGTAAAGGTCACCATTCGTTGGAAACCCACATAGGCCTACTTCCTATTTGATCCCTGTATCAGTTCTTCCATTTAGTATCAGTTCTCCCACCCTGTATATATATATATATATATATATATATATATA
>JAAFCE010008036.1:0-12339 GCA_013389805.1 Trigoniulus corallinus
TGCGACGGCACAGGGCCCCGCGCATTTGGATTAATGAACCTATTGATAGAAGGGCCCCACTTCATGTTTTCTCGGGGCCCCGCATAATTAGTTTGCACAGGGTCCCGCAAAATATAGCACCAGCCCTGGTCAACAGGCCTTATTAGAGATTTGATAATTGTGTTGTTTGAAATATTCACTTGAGTAGCACACTAATAAAAGTTCCACTTTGAACTATTTACTAGACAATCAACTTAAATTCTTAGATGAGATTTTAAAATGTATTTTGAGCAACATAGAACACATCGATAAGACTACTGAAGGACTCAAATGTGTCGATAGCTTATTTGGATCTTCTTACAACAACACTACATGGAATGGATGGCTAGATTTACAAGTCCAGTGATGCTCCATCTAAAAGGAAAAAACCCCTCTGGATTTCGATGAAAATCTCTTGTACTTGAAGCGAGTAAGGCAAAAAGAAAGTAATTTAGCAGGGATTTTGTGCTCCACTACAAAGAAAGCGATTTGGAAGACATTAAATTTCGGTGATCAATGTTCAATGTGAGGAAAAAACATCTGTTGTACAAAAATAAACTCTCCAGTTTGTTTTTTCTTCTTCTTCGTAGAACTTCGATAGTGACGGTGCGTTTATAGGATGTTAATGTTTTTTTTTTCTGCGCAGATCAACATTGTTTTCATTTATGAGAGTGCTTAACTATACAAGGACCACTAAACATTTTCTTTTAAAAAATAATGCCATAGGACTCGATATTATTCTGATGGATACGTACTTGCTCGAGGAGGCACTTGGCATTCAAAACCGGTTTCGAATATTGTTAGCCTGTTGCTAGTCTGTTACCTAGATGAAACTCAACAGGGGCATCTTTCTTGACAATTTGATTTCAAACTCTAGCTGAAATTCGTAATAGTCTAAATAGGTAATCGAGAAGAAACCGGATGCCACGATTTTCTATTTTTTTTGAATTTCAAAAGTGCGGTAGGCTAAAATGGAAATAATATTTGTCCTTATGAAATTTGTTCAGTATGGCGACTGCCATCACTGATATGGCCGTCGTTTCTTCTGAATAAAACATACAAATGTGTTTGAGAAAAAGAGGAACTAATACCTACGTCATTGGTGTAGCTACTATACAATAAGAGTAGGTAAAGGCTGTGGGCCCCAGGGACATGCGGGCCTTACAGCTGCAGTGCAAATTCCGCTAGTTTATGAAGATTCCACTTCAATATAAACGCTTACTATACAAACTGTGTTTGATAAAGGACCGTGCTACCGAAATTAAAGTACTGCAGTCCTATCTACGACCTTAATCACTTGGATGGAAGATTTGCACATACTTTCTATAAATGCTAAACCAACGCATACATCGAAGGAAATATTTTTGGTAAAATGGGTACTAAGCTATTATAACTTGGTAGACAAGTAAATCCCAAAATTTATAATGCTTATTTACCAACCCAGTATCTCTCATAACAAGGTTGTGTACGTATGCGCTCTCGGGAAATCAAGCAGAAGGGAATACGGGAGACGGTGTTTAAGTTTATCTAAGGCCCTTACTAACTTGGGTTGCAAACCCTGTGAGGGGTCTCTGGAATGAAAAAGTTTGAGAACCTCTGGTATAGTTTTCATCATCTGTCTATTACGCCGGTTAAGGCATGTGCTGGCTCACTTTTCTGGGGCTGAAATTAATAAATGGATAGTTGCAGCATGTTTAGAATTAGGCTGAGACACTTGTTTCAATCTCTCCCGAGTACCCCAAGGTTTAATTAGTGATCGTTGAGAGATTAATGGAACCAGCAAATACAGAAGCAATGCAATGAAATTCATCGTAGGACGCCCTCGCTCCACATATTAGTTTGGCTATGTGTTTACCAAATTAAAACTTGTCAAATTGTATATCAGAATGTTCGTAGGATGTCATGTTTGATATTTTCTTGCACAGAAGTTCGCCATGGTACTGTTGCCTATACTTTAAGTTGAAGAACACTGGATGAGCCTTAGTGGGTGGTCTCTGATGCTGCTAAAATTTCTTATAGCCTTGTGGCAGTCACACTTGCTTTCTTACTTTCTTACTGCGAAATAATGCTTCTTGTGATACCTTACTAGTAGTACAAAAAGTAGAAACGAGAAGTAAACAATTAACAGTTTTTGTTAACATTTGGATATATCATTTCCGCTCAAAACAGAAACAGCAGGAGTGAAGTTGTAATTATTTCAGCTAACAAGGTACTTATTACTTGAATCTTTGCAGCCCTAATGCATCTTTTGATTAGACCATGTACATATGCCAAGGCATGATGACTCGATGCGACATATTCTGTTATTTTTTTCTGCTTGCTATTACTGTATTTTTGAGCCCATGCTGCTATCAAATCAGTAGTGGTAAACCGGAATATGCGGAATTCTGAAGCGGTCAGTGCAGTACATCACCAAATGTCTTATAAAAACATCATTGTCAATATTTCTTTTGAAGTGCTCACTTCTGAAAGCAAATATTGGTGAAAGCAGGGATCAAAACATCTGGTAGTATGTAGGTGATAACTTCTTTTACTAGTTATCTATGATCTATCAATGAGCAGCTGTACTGCGCTGGGCACACTAGTTCTCGTCTGAACATCAGCAACGGAACCCCAACTAGTTCTGGCGTTAGTGGCCGTTTAGGAACTAAACTGCTAACACCCAAAAATCGTCGTAACAGCGTAGGGTAGTGTTTGTGCAGACTCTGCATCAGAACTATGCAGTGGAAAGGACTCTAAAGACCTTTTCTAGTTGGACCCTAAAACACCAACGAAACTCCAATTTTATTCAACTCTGTTTATTCATGTTACTCATACTTTTAATCACAGTTAGCTGGGTCATGTTAGGAGTTCACAAAATTCCTTTCAGGCGTCAGTAAAAGACCTGCGTTCACAGCCGATATAAAGAATTGCTGGATGTCTATCAGCTACCGGTATAGATATCGGTGCAGCAGAAATAAAGTCGAGTGAAAAGGGAGGGAAGGAGAGAGGCACCGAAAGGGAAAAAACGGTTAACAAAAGAACTACAGTATAACCTGCCTAAACCGGACCTTGTATAAGCCGGAAACCTGGTGAAACGGAAAATAAATTTCCTAACGGAATGATTTCCCATTTAAAATACTACCCTAAACCGGAAAACTACCTAACGCGGAAACGGATTATTTTATGCATAACACTACAATGCAAGCATTAATTTTGAGTGTGACAGTACATGCACCAAAGTTCTAGGGACCGCGACGGCCATATGCACACAGAGCTACCCAATAGTGAAGCAACGACAATGTACTTTAAAAGACATGTGGTGACAGGGGAGGATCCGGGGGGGAGGGAAATGCAGCCATTGATCCCCTCTCAGTGCCTCACTGCGCATCCGTCAACTGATGCATGGTTCAACTCTGCAACTGATGAGGCATTTTTGCATTTGCTCTTCCCGTTTCTATTCTGCCAGTCCAATCTGCAGTTGGCTAAACTACTGAACATAGGGCATTGTCTAAGAGGCAGTGGAGGACCTATTGTAATTGCTAGCTAGATTTATACTAAGGGATTCTGAATATTTAAAAATATTTGGGGTGCAATTATTTTAAAGTGCTCCCCCCTGATCCGCCTCTGGATCAGCCCCTGTGTGGAGACAGAGTAATTTTTTAGTTTATGGACTTTTATTTTAAATTTCATCATCCTAATATAAGGTGATCATATTTTTTGTACTTTGTTTCATTAAACACAGCCCTGTGTAAAACGGAAAAAAGAATTTGGGAACGATCAGGTTCCGTTTTAGACAGGTTTTACTGTATTTAGAACGGTGGCTTAATTTTTATAAATGCACACCCTATGTCTACTTATAAGTTTGAAACTTTATTTCACTGATCTGCACCGTCTTCTTGATGTTGACTTATCAAGAAAAACTCTTACTAGGCCTACATTTTAAGAAACGACAAAATGAGTTTCTACAAATAAATACATCACAAAAGTTTTCCAAGTAGTCCGGGATGGATCCAGGAAATTGACAGGGTGGGGAGCCATTCGGAGACAATTTTCGTCCCACCGGCACTGTCCGTATATCTACTTTATTCCTGAGAATAGTATAATGCAGCGTGCGCCAATAACAGTGCGTTCTGATTAACGCTTAAATTTTCAATGTGCACATAATTTTGAGCACAAATTTTGATTGTTTATGTCATCATCATACCCCTACAGGTAGGGTCGCGTCTACGGGTTCTAGCCCACCCCTCCCGTCTATCTTCCCTTTCTGAACATGTTCCAATTGGGGGCACACCAGCCAGGCGTCTGGTACCTGCAGGAATATTGGCTGAGTTGTCTGTGGGGCATGCCGCCCTATCCCTCTGGTTGTTTGTATGCACATTATGTAATTCTCTAGGGTACGGACCATTGCTTCCATGCCGACACCTTGGATCCTCTGGTGAAATAGTCCCAATTGACTGTACTCGCAAATGGCTTTAGTTAGTTGGTAATTCTGTGCTACATTTATTCTATTGATCAGCATTCACAACTCCTTGCAATATGATAGTTGTCCTATGTTTTGGTGTTCAAGACGTACATTTGGAGACAAATTCAAGGAAAAACTTTCATTTTAAAGTAGTGATTATGCACCGTGAAATGCTGCAAAAACAATTTTAATCAGGTTTTAATAAATATGTATGGCGTCATTCAACTGAGAATAATGTTTCGTTGGTGTTTTAGAGCCCTTGAATTGTAAAGGTCATTAGAGCTCTGTCCACTGCGTAGTTAATACAGTCAGTAGAGAAACTACGCTGTTACGACGATTTTTGGGTATTGGCAGTATCCAGGTTCCTAAGCGGTCACCCATGCTAGTACTAGTTGAGGTTGCGTTACTTAACTTCAGTGATCAGACGAAAACTGGTGTGTCTAACACAGGGCCGGCATTAGGGCAAGGCGACCGAGGCAACCGCCTTGGGCCCCACGCTAGTGAATTTAAAAAAAAAACTTGGTACTGGGGCCCCGCTACCGCCTGCTGCCGTGGACCCCTCTATCGTTTGCTGCCTTGGGCCCCGCATACTCTGGGGCCGGCCCTGGTCTAACGAAATACAGCCACTCAAAGACAAAAATCGTAACTTACTTGAATGCAAAATGATGATAAGCAAAATCATGAAGTCTTCCACATTTTTATTGTTTTTATTCTGTGTAGTTTGTTTGTGCTTCGTTTTTAAGTGTGCAGGGTGTGAGTGTTGTGGTTTTTCACGTGAGGGTAGACCTCGGCTCACATAACATTGAAAAACAAATCGAGCCTCTATTGTGGGGCAGGGCGGCACCCCTCCCCACAGGTAGCGTGACCTCTACTCCTGCGGGTTCTGGACATAGCTCCCGCACTGAATAAAGGGGCTAGATTAAGACAAGGGACTTGAGATGTGGGGACCCTCTCAGGGAAAACTGGAGAAGTAGTTGACACCCTGAAACATAGAAAGATCTGCATCGACAGAAAAGATGAGAGAAAACCGGCTGAGGTGGTATAGGCATGTGATAAAGAGGGGGAGGATGAACTTGTTAGGTCCATTACAGGAATTCAGGTGATTGCGGGCACCAAGAGTAGGGGAAGACCAAAACGGGCGTGTGCAAAGGGACAGGGAAGCCTGCGTGGTGGAGAGTGAATTGGTGTGGGGTCTGCACACCCTGTGGGCCAGACCAACTCTGGTTCAGTCCTATTAAAAGGCGTATTTGCCTCGCAGTTTTGCTAGTTGATTTATTTTCAATAGCGTCCAGTGAATGTCCTAACATCGTGCTTCATATTTAAGGATTCAAATCTTTCTGACAAAACTTGAGAATATTTTACTTCTTGTTTTTCTTGCTTTTTGTATCGTTAAATTGAATGATATAATAGCACATTTTACTGTTGTTTCCTCGTATTTGTTACCTGTTTTGTGAGTCAATAGCCCTCCCCCATGCAGACTTTTTCGGTCTTCAACAATATTGGACCATTGTTAAGTGTACACATATCCATGGTAGAGGTAGAGTAGACTTATGAATGCGTTTTTCTAATATTCGCGTAACGATAAACGAAGTGCATAAACGCATTCTTTCTCTTCGAAAATTAGCCGCATTTCAATGTTCCCATAACCACTTTCCATAGCCTTAATTGAATTGCACTTGGTCGCCAGTAGATTTTAATATAACAGAATGTGATCATTCGGCGTAAAAATATTTATTTAAAATCACGCTGTTAAAATAAAACTCTGTCTCAGTTTATAAATGAATACTAAAACGAAATTATTTTTGTAGAGTATTTCATTTCTTTGTGTCTAACTTTCCCATTATATGGCCCAGTAATTTTAAATTAAAATTGCAGGCGTTGAAAGTGCTAACTAGAGAAATTGGGGGGAAATAATTTGTGGTTTTTTTCCTTACACTTATCTGAAATGGCCTCATTTAATTGTTTTATTCTTACAAAATAAATTTCAATTATCATTTTCATGCTTAGTTGATTTTACAGTGAGTTAACACATGAAAATTTGTTGTGTCATATTGTAGTACTATTGATTTTCTTGAATATATTCAATATTAAGACAAGATATTACCTCTAACGTTTACTCCCAAGTCTGAAAAATGGTTCGGCGTATTTCTACTTAAAAAGGAGTTTCCAGAGCTTTAAAGAAGAGAAATGGTAGTAGCAAAATTGTTATAATTAACACTACAGCATGGTTAAGAAGTCTACCCCACCCCAAGTCTCAAACCGAGAACAAATAGAAGGAAAGGACCGAATATTTAGCTTCAAAGTCACGTAAAGATCACAATTGGTTGGAGACCCACATACTCGCATTCTTCCTATTTGTTCCCTGTATTCGTTTTTCAATTTCTCACTCGGTTTGGGACTTTTTGGCAGGGGGGGAGTGACAGACTTTTTCACCACACTTTATCGATTCACATGCAGATGTCCAAAATTGTGGGATAACAAGTAGCCTATGTAGTTCTACTATCAAGGACCAGTGGTTAGTAACACATTTTGTATATGTTGTCGTGTTCATGTTGCGGATCAGTTTACTTTTTTGTGAGAGCAAAGAAATTCTGCTTTAAGAGAAGAGAGGATAAGGAAGAGCTGGATTGGTCCATTACTAGGATGCAAGTCATTGATCTGGAACCAGAGTAGAGGAATAAAGCTGACAGGGTTCAGGTTGTATAGACAGTGCTCCGCAACCGGAGTGCCTTGAGCCGATACAGGTGTGAAGCTTTTGATGTGCCACGGAATTCTAGGAAGAACTTTGGTGTGCCGTACGTGCGAAAAGGTTGCGGAGCACTGATATAGAGGGATGTGATAGGGTCTGGAGTGAGTGGGGCCCACGCTGTTACGAAGATTTGGATATTAGCAGTATCCAGTGTTCCCAAGCGGTCAACCATGCCAGTACTATCTGGGATTGAGTTGCTTAACGTCAGTGTTCAGACGAGAACTGGTGTGTCCAAAAGGCCGTGTCCAATAGGCAAGAGTGGACAGCCAGAACTCAGACTTGATCCTGTCATAGGCGATAAAAAGCATGGTATGATGCTATCATGCTCCCTCTACGCCACCTACCATTCTGGACTAAGCATCAAAAGTTGCAGTTTTGAACCTGGTTTCGATGGGGCTAGAGGGGCCCCAGTGTGCTCTGTGTCGGATGGGAAAATACAGTAAAGCACACGTAAAGTCATCAGCATGTAAAGGAAACCTTACGATGCAGTGTATAAAATATATAAGAAGTTCGACAAAATTTCTAATTGTAGGAGTTTGAACTCTGGGGTTGAAAGAAAAGAGCCCTAACGAAGGGCCCTAGCTTGGGATTGCAGCGGTAGCGCAAAGTGGGAGAGAAATGGTAAAATTTATCCCAGACAGTAAGTAGACAGAAAGTAGACTTAGGTGGGGCAGAAAGTGGGGAGGAGGCTCCATTTATCACAGGCTACAGATTATGGTGACGGTGAGGTAGACCTAGACAAGTGTTGTGAAAGTGTTGCAGGGCTGGAATGACCATTATAGTTGGACTAATAAAGATGGCTGAGGGTACATTTCTGCAGCCGTTCGTTGTATTTCAACGCTAAAATAGCAAATAATGTGATTGAAAGATTGGATTTTTGATAGCAGTTTGAATTGTTTTCGGTTGAACCACAATTTTTCCTTCATTTTTCATAAAGTCCTGGTAGCAATTCAAAACACGTTCGGTTGAAAAATGGGCTCTAAAAAATACTATAAAAATTACTTTTACATCGCTTGCCACCATTTATTTGTGGTTTCTAGATAATTGAAAATGATGAATGAAAATCTCAAAAGGCTGTTGTTAATTAAACGGAAAATTTTCGTTCATATAAAATTTAACTAACAGTAATACCCTTTTCCCATGAGCTCGTGTGTTTTAAATTTATATCACTGCCATGTTCATTTCTTTCCTAATATTTACTTAGAATATCAAGAGCATTGTAAAAACAATATCAAATTTTTCTGTTCAAACGTTATTATAAATGAATGAACATATAGTTAAATGGGACAAAAATGGGAAAGTTCAGTGTTTAAACAAGCTGCCTAAAAAGTAAAAAAAAAAACCCTATCGAGACCCTATTTATCTGCTGCTAAATCTTTTATCCTGCAGCGCATTCATACTTTTGTAATTCCGTGTTCAACACACAAACACAGGTGTACATACAGTGGAAACCAAAAGTATTTGCAAACTCAATTTGAATTAGCGTAAAAGCCCTACCAAAACCTCATGTAAAAATATAGCGATTCCTAACCATTCCCCCCATGGCAGAGTCGGTTATCCATCTCGTCCTTCTGAATGAGCATAAGGGTGATATATTTGAGGGTGGTTTTTCGGCAGCCGGGTGCTGACCAAAACTGCAACCCCTATGGTTACTTATAGTTGGTCTACTGTTTGTTAGGGCACTCCACTCACGCCAGTAAGGCGAGCTCCTACACCTAGAAATTGTGTCCCATTCAACAGTTGCATAGTAGAGAGGGTTCTTTTACGTGCAAATGCCGAAGGAAGGCGCACTCGGGGCCTCAGCAATTCGGAGAAACATTAGGGAAATGTATCTACCAACTGGGAGAGGAGGGTAAACAGGATATCAAAGAAGATACCGGTAGGCATAAATAACGCTGCAAGGAGGGGGCAACAACGCTGCAAAGACTAATACAGGACAAAGTTAAGGAATGGGGCAGTGGAATCGCTAGGGTTGGCGTAACCTGATGCGGTCACGCCATGGTGTCACCCCATCTCCCGAAAAAAAGCCGCTTCTGCTTTGGTGTCACCCCATTTGTCATAGTGCGAGTGGTGTCACTCGGTGCGGCCCGCACCCCCGTAGTGACGCCACTGAATGAGGGTTAGGACAGTGGCGACGGTGTATGGAGGGAAGGACGGCAAAGAAAACGCTGAGGGTGTATGGGAACAAGCTTAACATAGAGAGGGAGATAATTTACGACAATACGTGGGAGAGCTCGTTTCTGTTTCGGGCAAGAGCTGGGTCACTGGAGACGAAACAGAGGATGGCAATGATCACAGGTGGAGAGGAGGGCTGTGGATTATGTGGGGATCAAGTGGAGGATGTCAGGCATGTGATGCTGGCTTGTCCAGCGCTGGATCACTGCAGGAGTGGTTCCACATTGGAAAAGGTTCTGGGGTGGAGCGGCTAGAATGGGAGCGAAAGGCAAAGGTGCTGCTAGGGTGCTGGTGGAGATCTAGGCATATGGGTCTAGCATGAAAAATCTCACTAGCAAGGTATCAGTCACAAAGGATTACATATTCATATTGGTGAGTTGCAGTTCTAAATGTTTGGCTATTTTTTTAATGTCGCGGCAAATTGAACCTTACATATTAATGACTGTAATACGCACAACTATTGTAATAAATAAAAATTCCTGTACTGATATACTGACAGTATATTTTTAATTTCTAAATTAATCTTCTTATCGAATTCGGAAATGTTTGTTGCCGTTTATAAATAATTGTAAGTCGATTTCCTAGCGTGCTTCTTTTAATATAGTAGAGATTTAAAATTCTAAGGACATTCATGGTGTAAATATTCCGACACAAATGCGATAGTTGTATCTTCGTTTCAACGCGGCATTTCCACAGTAACAAACAAACTTACGACATCGGCTAAAAATAATGCGCTCACACTGGCCTAGTGACGTGCGTTGACTTCTGTGGTTAGTGGTTAGAGGCAAGGCCTCCTAGGAGGTCTTGTTAGAGGTGAGGGATTGTGGGAAGACACTACTTGCCCAAAATTTGGAAGAGAAGCTATTAAGTCACCTGCAGTTTTTACTTCACCGCTTTGACTTTCTTGGTCTGTTCACACGCAGCAACTTTCCACCTGTCACGGAAAACTTCAAGGTAGGGAGGGTGTGAGGGATTGATTATGGAAGTCTTGAAGCATCTGGATATTGGGGTTGATGATAAGGAGTCTCGCGATCTTGTCAAAATTAAAGAAAGATTCCCACGATACTTATTAGGGTCCCCCTCCCACAAGATTTCCAATGTCCACAATCTTCATTAATATTTCTCACTCACACAGAACTGACAATCATCCAATCCGTCTGTAGGTTCTACCAAGATACTTCAAAAACGCGCGTCCTGCCCAGCACCTCCAGTTACACATAACTTCTCCTGTCCAGAATGCAGCACCTCCTTCAACAGCTACAAGTGCCTCATTGCCCATGCAGGAAGGCGTCACCCATATGCAAATGTACCCTGCACCAGCCATCCCCAATTCACCATCCAACAGACCCACTGGCAACCTCATGCAAGTGACAGTCAGGAGACAGTCATGGTTTGAGAAGTCAGGAATGTGAAGATTGCGAATTATAACCTAAGCCGGTCGATTGAGGCAGAAAGGCGTTTTTTAAAGTATGACATATAGAAAGTTATTAAGATGGGGGTTTGTCTTAGCCTGTCAGGCCTTTCTTTCCTTCATTAGCAAGAATGATTGCTCAATGTGATGAGCGTTTCTAAACTAATGATTTCACAAACGAATTTCCAAGTCCTTTTTGGAAAATTCAGGCTGATATTTATAAATCTCCGTTACCTCCACCACTTTGGTACTTCCTCAAAATTAAAAATTAGATTCCGTAAGCGTTTTCATAACAGCCATCAAAGATACGCTACCGTAGATCTTGTGAATACTTTCGATCAGATAACTCGGCATCTTGTTTTGACATCTACAAAAGGCGTAGCATTACGTCTTTCAACAGCCTGACAACGAGACAACCATCTATCGAATTGCCATCCAGGGCTGCATTGCACTTGTAAACTTATGCGTATAGTATTGTAGGGCCACATATTTGACGTATCTGATCTAGTATAATGGTTCCTTTGGTTGTCTCGTTGGTATTTTATTGCTCTTCAACTACAATGGTCATTAGAGCCCCATCCACTGCGTAGTTCCTCCAACGCAGTCTGAACACACACTACGCTGTTACGACGATTTTTGGGAATTAGTAGTACCCAGTGTTCCCAAGCACTCGCCCACGCTAGTACTAGCTCGTGTTGAGATGTTGACCTTCAGTCATCAGACGAGAACTAGTGTGTCCAACGCAATATAATGTCTCCTAATGAATTTCATCATCGACGGATTTTGCTTATAAAAAAATAGAAGGGGGCACAGGTGCCGACGTTTCTGAAGGGCTGGTGTAATGCATTAACATTAGAATATTGTTTTATAAGTTCTCAGTCAAAATACAAGTTATTTGGGAAGTTAAAATGCTACCCCCCCCCCCTGTAGTTGTATTCCCATATCTTCTTGGCACTTTGAAGAGGTATTACTTTTTTGAAGAAGAGCCCAGTGACCATGTCCTTCTCCATTCAAACACATCTCGCGCGGTAGTTAGCAATAACACCTGATTATAAGTGTCGCGAAATGAATTTTGAGTGGCTTATTGCGTAGGACACACCAGTTCTCCTCTGATCACGGAAGTTAAACAACGCAACCCAAGCTTGTACTAACATGGGTGGCCGCTTGGGACTACGCAGTGGACGGGATTCTAATGACCATGTTGTTGAAGGGCCCTAAAACACACAAAAAAAGCGAAATGAATTAGTTGTTGAGAATGGCAACTGTTGGCGTTGCAGCATTAAAGGGTCTTTCGTTGTTAAACTGCCTGGGTAACAATGACTGCTTTCCTAGTCATCGTTTCTTACTATACTTACTTTCTAGAGCAGTGATTTTCAACCAGGGTTCCGTGAGGTCCGCCCAAGGGTTCCGCCAATGGGACAGTAAAATATAAAAATATCTATGAAAACACAAGAAACGAGAGCGACTTTTGTCTATGGAAAATAGACTTCGGGTGTCCAAAGGGTTCCACGAGAAGTTAACTGCTCCAAAGGGTTCCACGAG
>JAAFCE010008037.1:0-12338 GCA_013389805.1 Trigoniulus corallinus
TGCGACGGCACAGGGCCCCGCGCATTTGGATTAATGAACCTATTGATTGAAGGACCCCACTTCATGTTTTCTCGGGGCCCCGCATAATTAGTTTGCACAGGGCCCCGCAAAATATAGCACCAGCCCTGGTCAACAGGCCTTATTAGAGATTTGATAATTGTGTTGTTTGAAATATTCACTTGAGTAGCCCACTAATAAAAGTTCCACTTTGAACTATTTACTAGACAATCAACTTAAATTCTTAGATGAGATTTTAAAATGTATTTTGAGCAACATAGAACACATCGATAAGACTACTGAAGGACTCAAATGTGTCGATAGCTTATTTGGATCTTCTTACAACAACACTACATGGAATGGATGGCTAGATTTACAAGTCCAGTGATGCTCCATCTAAAAGGAAAAAAACCCTCTGGATTTCGATGAAAATCTCTTGTACTTGAAGCGAGTAAGGCAAAAAGAAAGTAATTTAGCAGGGATTTTGTGCTCCACTACAAAGAAAGCGATTTGGAAGACATTAAATTTCGGTGATCAATGTTCAATGTGAGGAAAAAACATCTGTTGTACAAAAATAAACTCTCCAGTTTGTTTTTTCTTCTTCTTCGTAGAACTTCGATAGTGACGGTGCGTTTATAGGATGTTAATGTTTTTTTTCTGCGCAGATCAACATTGTTTTCATTTATGAGAGTGCTTAACTATACAAGGACCACTAAACATTTTCTTTTAAAAAATAATGCCATAGGACTCGATATTATTCTGATGGATACGTACTTGCTCGAGGAGGCACTTGGCATTCAAAACTGGTTTCGAATATTGTTAGCCTGTTGCTAGTCTGTTACCTAGATGAAACTCAACAGAGGCATCTTTCTTGACAATTTGATTTCAAACTCTAGCTGAAATTCGTAATAGTCTAAATAGGTAATCGAGAAGAAACCGGATGCCACGATTTTCTATTTTGTTTGAATTTCAAAAGTGCGGTAGGCTAAAATGGAAATAATATTTGTCCTCATGAAATTTGTTCAGTATGGCGACTGCCATCACTGATATGGCCGTCGTTTCTTCTGAATAAAACATACAAATGTGTTTGAGAAAAAGAGGAACTAATACCTACGTCATTGGTGTAGCTACCATACAATAAGAGTAGGTAAAGCCTGTGGGCCCCAGGGACATGTGGGCCTTACAGCTGCAGTGCAAATTCTGCTAGTTTATGAAGATTCCACATCAATATAAACGCTTACTGTACAAACTGTGTTCTGATAAAGAACCGTTCCACCGAAATTGAAGTACTGCAGTCCTATCTACGACCTTAATCACTTGGATAGAAGATTTGCACATACTTTCTATAAATGCTAAACCAACGCATACATCGAAGGAAATATTTTTGGTAAAATGGGTACTAAGCTATTATAACTTGGTAGACAAGTAAATCCCAAAATTTATAATGCTTATTTACCAACCCAGTATCTCTCATAACAAGGTTGTGTACGTATGCGCTCTCGGGAAATCAAGCAGAAGGGAATACGGGAGACGGTGTTTAAGTTTATCTAAGGCCCTTACTAACTTGGGTTGCAAACCCTGTGAGGGGTCCCTGGAATGAAAAAGTTTGAGAACCTCTGGTATAGTTTTCATCATCTGTCTATTACGCCGGTTAAGGCATGTGCTGGCTCACTTTTCTGGGGCTGAAATTAATAAATGGATAGTTGCAGCATGTTTAGAATTAGGCTGAGACACTTGTTTCAATCTCTCCCGAGTACCCCAAGGTTTAATTAGTGATCGTTGAGAGATTAATGGAACCAGCAAATACAGAAGCAATGCAATGAAATTCATCGTAGGACGCCCTCGCTCCACATATTAGTTTGGCTATGTGTTTACCAAATTAAAACTTGTCAAATTGTATATCAGAATGTTCGTAGGATGTCATGTTTGATATTTTCTTGCACAGAAGTTCGCCATGGTACTGTTGCCTATACTTTAAGTTGAAGAACACTGGATGAGCCTTAGTGGGTGGTCTCTGATGCTGCTAAAATTTCTTATAGCCTTGTGGCAGTCACACTTGCTTTCTTACTTTCTTACTGCGAAATAATGCTTCTTGTGATACCTTACATAGTAGTACAAAAAGTAGAAACGAGAAGTAAACAATTAACAGTTTTTGTTAACATTTGGATATATCATTTCCGCTCAAAACAGAAACAGCAGGAGTGAAGTTGTAATTATTTCAGCTAACAAGGTACTTATTACTTGAATCTTTGCAGCCCTAATGCATCTTTTGACTAGACCATGTACATATGCCAAGGCATGATGACTCGATGCGACATATTCTGTTATTTTTTTCTGCTTGCTATTACTGTAGTTTTGAGCCCATGCTGCTATCAAATCAGTAGTGGTAAACCGGCATATGCGGAATTCTGAAGCGGTCAGTGCAGTGCATCACCAAATGTCTTATAAAAACATCATTGTCAATATTTCTTTTGAAGTGCTCACTTCTGAAAGCAAATATTGGTGAAAGCAGGGATCAAAACATCTGGTAGTATGTAGGTGATAACTTCTTTTACTAGTTATCTATGATCTATCAATGAGCAGCTGTACTGCGCTGGGCACACCAGTTCTCGTCTGAACATCAGCAACGGAACCCCAACTAGTTCTGGCGTTAGTCGCCGTTTAGGAACTAATCTGCTAACACCCAAAAATCGTCGTAACAGCGTAGGGTAGTGTTTGTGCAGACTCTGCATCAGAACTATGCAGTGGAAAGGACTCTAAAGACCTTTTCTAGTTGGACCCTAAAACACCAACGAAACTCCAATTTTATTCAACTCTGTTTATTCATGTTACTCATACTTTTAATCACAGTTAGCTGGGTCATGTTAGGAGTTCACAAAATTCCTTTCAGGCGTCAGTAAAAGACCTGCGTTCACAGCCGATATAAAGAATTGCTGGATGTCTATCAGCTACCGGTATAGATATCGGTGCAGCAGAAATGAAGTCGAGTGAAAAGGGAGGGAAGGAGAGAGGCACCGAAAGGGAAAAAACGGTTAACAAAAGAACTACAGTATAACCTGCCTAAACCGGACCTTGTATAAGCCGGAAACCTGGTGAAACGGAAAATAAATTTCCTAACGGAATGATTTCCCATTTAAAATACTACCCTAAACCGGAAAACTACCTAACGCGGAAACGGATTATTTTATGCATAACACTACAATGCAAGCATTAATTTTGAGTGTGACAGTACATGCACCAAAGTTCTAGGGACCGCGACGGCCATATGCACACAGAGCTACCCAATAGTGAAGCAACGACAATGTACTTTAAAAGACATGTGGTGACAGGGGAGGATCCGGGGGGGAGGGAAATGCAGCCATTGATCCCCTCTCAGTGCCTCACTGCGCATCCGTCAACTGATGCATGGTTCAACTCTGCAACTGATGAGGCATTTTTGCATTTGCTCTTCCCGTTTCTATTCTGCCAGTCCAATCTGCAGTTGGCTAAACTACTGAACATAGGGCATTGTCTAAGAGGCAGTGGAGGACCTATTGTAATTGCTAGCTAGATTTATACTAAGGGATTCTGAATATTTTAAAATATTTGGGGTGCAATTATTTCAAAGTGCTCCCCCCTGATGAGCCTCTGGATCAGCCCCTGTGTGGAGACAGAGTAATTTTTTAGTTTATGGACTTTTATTTTAAATTTCATCATCCTAATATAAGGTGATCATATTTTTTGTACTTTGTTTCATTAAACACAGCCCTGTGTAAAACGGAAAAAAGAATTTGGGAACGATCAGGTTCCGTTTTAGACAGGTTTTACTGTATTTAGAACGGTGGCTTAATTTTTATAAATGCACACCCTATGTCTACTTAT
Organism: Trigoniulus corallinus; assembly: GCA_013389805.1. Lineage (NCBI taxonomy): Eukaryota > Metazoa > Arthropoda > Diplopoda > Spirobolida > Trigoniulidae > Trigoniulus > Trigoniulus corallinus. The sequence goes on from JAAFCE010008037.1 coordinate 3,859, forward strand.
AAGTTTGAAATTTTATTTCACTGATCTGCACCGTCTTCTTGATGTTGACTTATCAAGAAAAACTCTTACTAGGCCTACATTTTAAGAAACGACAAAATGAGTTTCTACAAATAAATACATCACAAAAGTTTTCCAAGTAGTCCGGGATGGATCCAGGAAATTGACAGGGTGGGGAGCCATTCGGAGACAATTTTCGTCCCACCGGCACTGTCCGTATATCTACTTTATTCCTGAGAATAGTATAATGCAGCGTGCGCCAATAACAGTGCGTTCTGATTAACGCTTAAATTTTCAATGTGCACATAATTTTGAGCACAAATTTTGATTGTTTATGTCATCATCATACCCCTACAGGTAGGGTCGCGTCTACGGGTTCTAGCCCACCCCTCCCGTCTATCTTCCCTTTCTGAACATGTTCCAATTGGGGGCACACCAGCCAGGCGTCTGGTACCTGCAGGAATATTGGCTGAGTTGTCTGTGGGGCATGCCGCCCTATCCCTCTGGTTGTTTGTATGCACATTATGTAATTCTCTAGGGTACGGACCATTGCTTCCATGCCGACACCTTGGATCCTCTGGTGAAATAGTCCCAATTGACTGTACTCGCAAATGGCTTTAGTTAGTTGGTAATTCTGTGCTACATTTATTCTATTGATCAGCATTCACAACTCCTTGCAATATGATAGTTGTCCTATGTTTTGGTGTTCAAGACGTACATTTGGAGACAAATTCAAGGAAAAACTTTCATTTTAAAGTAGTGATTATGCACCGTGAAATGCTGCAATTACAATTTTAATCAGGTTTTAATAAATATGTATGGCGTCATTCAACTGAGAATAATGTTTCGTTGGTGTTTTAGAGCCCTTGAATTGTAAAGGTCATTAGAGCTCTGTCCACTGCGTAGTTAATACAGTCAGTAGAGAAACTACGCTGTTACGACGATTTTTGGGTATTGGCAGTATCCAGGTTCCTAAGCGGTCACCCATGCTAGTACTAGTTGAGGTTGCGTTACTTAACTTCAGTGATCAGACGAAAACTGGTGTGTCTAACACAGGGCCGGCATTAGGGCAAGGCGACCGAGGCAACCGCCTTGGGCCCCACGCTAGTGAATTTAAAAAAAAAACTTGGTACTGGGGCCCCGCTACCGCCTGCTGCCGTGGACCCCTCTATCGTTTGCTGCCTTGGGCCCCGCATACTCTGGGGCCGGCCCTGGTCTAACGAAATACAGCCACTCAAAGACAAAAATCGTAACTTACTTGAATGCAAAATGATGATAAGCAAAATCATGAAGTCTTCCACATTTTTATTGTTTTTATTCTGTGTAGTTTGTTTGTGCTTCGTTTTTAAGTGTGCAGGGTGTGAGTGTTGTGGTTTTTCACGTGAGGGTAGACCTCGGCTCACATAACATTGAAAAACAAATCGAGCCTCTATTGTGGGGCAGGGCGGCACCCCTCCCCACAGGTAGCGTGACCTCTACTCCTGCGGGTTCTGGACATAGCTCCCGCACTGAATAAAGGGGCTAGATTAAGACAAGGGACTTGAGATGTGGGGACCCTCTCAGGGAAAACTGGAGAAGTAGTTGACACCCTGAAACATAGAAAGATCTGCATCGACAGAAAAGATGAGAGAAAACCGGCTGAGGTGGTATAGGCATGTGATAAAGAGGGGGAGGATGAACTTGTTAGGTCCATTACAGGAATTCAGGTGATTGCGGGCACCAAGAGTAGGGGAAGACCAAAACGGGCGTGTGCAAAGGGACAGGGAAGCCTGCGTGGTGGAGAGTGAATTGGTGTGGGGTCTGCACACCCTGTGGGCCAGACCAACTCTGGTTCAGTCCTATTAAAAGGCGTATTTGCCTCGCAGTTTTGCTAGTTGATTTATTTTCAATAGCGTCCAGTGAATGTCCTAACATCGTGCTTCATATTTAAGGATTCAAATCTTTCTGACAAAACTTGAGAACATTTTACTTCTTGTTTCTCTTGCTTTTTGTATCGTTAAATTGAATGATATATTAGCACATTTTACTGTTGTTTCCTCGTATTTGTTACCTGTTTTGTGAGTCAATAGCCCTCCCCCATGCAGACTTTTTCGGTCTTCAACAATATTGGACCATTGTTAAGTGTACACATATCCATGGTAGAGGTAGAGTAGACTTATGAATGCGTTTTTCTAATATTCGCGTAACGATAAACGAAGTGCATAAACGCATTCTTTCTCTTCGAAAATTAGCCGCATTTCAATGTTCCCATAACCACTTTCCATAGCCTTAATTGAATTGCACTTGGTCGCCAGTAGATTTTAATATAACAGAATGTGATCATTCGGCGTAAAAATATTTATTTAAAATCACGCTGTTAAAATAAAACTCTGTCTCAGTTTATAAATGAATACTAAAACGAAATTATTTTTGTAGAGTATTTCATTTCTTTGTGTCTAACTTTCCCATTATATGGCCCAGTAATTTTAAATTAAAATTGCAGGCGTTGAAAGTGCTAACTAGAGAAATTGGGTGGAAATAATTTGTGGTTTTTTTCCTTACACTTATCTGAAATGACCTCATTTAATTGTTTTATTCTTACAAAATAAATTTCAATTATCATTTTCATGCTTAGTTGATTTTACAGTGAGTTAACACATGAAAATTTGTTGTGTCATATTGTAGTACTATTGATTTTCTTGAATATATTCAATATTAAGACAAGATATTACCTCTAACGTTTACTCCCAAGTCTGAAAAATGGTTCGGCGTATTTCTACTTAAAAAGGAGTTTCCAGAGCTTTAAAGAAGAGAAATGGTAGTAGCAAAATTGTTATAATTAACACTACAGCATGGTTAAGAAGTCTACCCCACCCCAAGTCTCAAACCGAGAACAAATAGAAAGAAAGGACCGAATATTTAGCTTGAAAGTCACGTAAAGATCACAATTGGTTGGAGACCCACATACTCGCATTCTTCCTATTTGTTCCCTGTATTCGTTTTTCAATTTCTCACTCGGTTTGGGACTTTTTGGCAGGGGGGGAGTGACAGACTTTTTCACCACACTTTATCGATTCACATGCAGATGTCCAAAATTGTGGGATAACAAGTAGCCTATGTAGTTCTACTATCAAGGACCAGTGGTTAGTAACACATTTTGTATATGTTGTCGTGTTCATGTTGCGGATCAGTTTACTTTTTTGTGAGAGCAAAGAAATTCTGCTTTAAGAGAAGAGAGGATAAGGAAGAGCTGGATTGGTCCATTACTAGGATGCAAGTCATTGATCTGGAACCAGAGTAGAGGAATAAAGCTGACAGGGTTCAGGTTGTATAGACAGTGCTCCGCAACCGGAGTGCCTTGAGCCGATACAGGTGTGAAGCTTTTGATGTGCCACGGAATTCTAGGAAGAACTTTGGTGTGCCGTACGTGCGAAAAGGTTGCGGAGCACTGATATAGAGGGATGTGATAGGGTCTGGAGTGAGTGGGGCCCACGCTGTTACGAAGATTTGGATATTAGCAGTATCCAGTGTTCCCAAGCGGTCAACCATGCCAGTACTATCTGGGATTGAGTTGCTTAACGTCAGTGTTCAGACGAGAACTGGTGTGTCCAAAAGGCCGTGTCCAATAGGCAAGAGTGGACAGCCAGAACTCAGACTTGATCCTGTCATAGGCGATAAAAAGCATGGTATGATGCTATCATGCTCCCTCTACGCCACCTACCATTCTGGACTAAGCATCAAAAGTTGCAGTTTTGAACCTGGTTTCGATGGGGCTAGAGGGGCCCCAGTGTGCTCTGTGTCGGATGGGAAAATACAGTAAAGCACACGTAAAGTCATCAGCATGTAAAGGAAACCTTACGATGCAGTGTATAAAATATATAAGAAGTTCGACAAAATTTCTAATTGTAGGAGTTTGAACTCTGGGGTTGAAAGAAAAGAGCCCTAACGAAGGGCCCTAGCTTGGGATTGCAGCGGTAGCGCAAAGTGGGAGAGAAATGGTAAAATTTATCCCAGACAGTAAGTAGACAGAAAGTAGACTTAGGTGGGGCAGAAAGTGGGGAGGAGGCTCCATTTATCACAGGCTACAGATTATGGTGACGGTGAGGTAGACCTAGACAAGTGTTGTGAAAGTGTTGCAGGGCTGGAATGACCATTATAGTTGGACTAATAAAGATGGCTGAGGGTACATTTCTGCAGCCGTTCGTTGTATTTCAACGCTAAAATAGCAAATAATGTGATTGAAAGATTGGATTTTTGATAGCAGTTTGAATTGTTTTCGGTTGAACCACAATTTTTCCTTCATTTTTCATAAAGTCCTGGTAGCAATTCAAAACACGTTCGGTTGAAAAATGGGCTCTAAAAAATACTATAAAAATTACTTTTACATCGCTTGCCACCATTTATTTGTGGTTTCTAGATAATTGAAAATGATGAATGAAAATCTCAAAAGGCTGTTGTTAATTAAACGGAAAATTTTCGTTCATATAAAATTTAACTAACAGTAATACCCTTTTCCCATGAGCTCGTGTGTTTTAAATTTATATCACTGCCATGTTCATTTCTTTCCTAATATTTACTTAGAATATCAAGAGCATTGTAAAAACAATATCAAATTTTTCTGTTCAAACGTTATTATAAATGAATGAACATATAGTTAAATGGGACAAAAATGGGAAAGTTCAGTGTTTAAACAAGCTGCCTAAAAAGTAAAAAAAAAACCCTATCGAGACCCTATTTATCTGCTGCTAAATCTTTTATCCTGCAGCGCATTCATACTTTTGTAATTCCGTGTTCAACACACAAACACAGGTGTACATACAGTGGAAACCAAAAGTATTTGCAAACTCAATTTGAATTAGCGTAAAAGCCCTACCAAAACCTCATGTAAAAATATAGCGATTCCTAACCATTCCCCCATGGCAGAGTCGGTTATCAATCTCGTCCTTCTGAATGAGCATAAGGGTGATATATTTGAGGGTGGTTTTTCGGCAGCCGGGTGCTGACCAAAACTGCAACCCCTATGGTTACTTATAGTTGGTCTACTGTTCGTTAGGGCACTCCACTCACGCCAGTAAGGCGAGCTCCTACACCTAGAAATTGTGTCCCATTCAACAGTTGCATAGTAGAGAGGGTTCTTTTAAGTGCAAATGCCGAAGGAAGGCGCACTCGGGGCCTCAGCAATTCGGAGAAACATTAGGGAAATGTATCTACCAACTGGGAGAGGAGGGTAAACAGGATATCAAAGAAGATACCGGTAGGCATAAATAACACTGCAAGGAGGGGGCAACAACGCTGCAAAGACTAATACAGGACAAAGTTAAGGAATGGGGCAGTGGAATCGCTAGGGTTGGCGTAACCTGATGCGGTCACGCCATGGTGTCACCCCATCTCCCGAAAAAAAGCCGCTTCTGCTGTGGTGTCACCCCATTTGTCATAGTGCGAGTGGTGTCACTCGGTGCGGCCCGCACCCCCGTAGTGACGCCACTGAATGAGGGTTAGGACAGTGGCGACGGTGTATGGAGGGAAGGACGGCAAAGAAAACGCTGAGGGTGTATGGGAACAAGCTTAACATAGAGAGGGAGATAATTTACGACAATACGTGGGAGAGCTTGTTTCTGTTTCGGGCAAGAGCTGGGTCACTGGAGACGAAACAGAGGATGGCAATGATCACAGGTGGAAAGGAGGGCTGTGGATTATGTGGGGATCAAGTGGAGGATGTCAGGCATGTGATGCTGGCTTGTCCAGCGCTGGATCACTGCAGGAGGGGTTCCACATTGGAAATGGTTCTGGGGTGGAGCGGCTAGAATGGGAGCGAAAGGCAAAGGTGCTGCTAGGGTGCTGGTGGAGATCTAGGCATATGGGTCTAGCATGAAAAATCTCACTAGCAAGGTATCAGTCACAAAGGATTACATATTCATATTGGTGAGTTGCAGTTCTAAATGTTTGGCTATTTTTTTAATGTCGCGGCAAATTGAACCTTACATATTAATGACTGTAATACGCACAAATATTGTAATAAATAAAAATTCCTGTACTGATATACTGACAGTATATTTTTAATTTCTAAATTAATCTTCTTATCGAATTCGGAAATGTTTGTTGCCGTTTATAAATAATTGTAAGTCGATTTCCTAGCGTGCTTCTTTTAATATAGTAGAGATTTAAAATTCTAAGGACATTCATGGTGTAAATATTCCGACACAAATGCGATAGTTGTATCTTCGTTTCAACGCGGCATTTCCACAGTAACAAACAAACTTACGACATCGGCTAAAAATAATGCGCTCACACTGGCCTAGTGACGTGCGTTGACTTCTGTGGTTAGTGGTTAGAGGCAAGGCCTCCTAGGAGGTCTTGTTAGAGGTGAGGGATTGTGGGAAGACACTACTTGCCCAAAATTTGGAAGAGAAGCTATTAAGTCACCTGCAGTTTTTACTTCACCGCTTTGACTTTCTTGGTCTGTTCACACGCAGCAACTTTCCACCTGTCACGGAAAACTTCAAGGTAGGGAGGGTGTGAGGGATTGATTATGGAAGTCTTGAAGCATCTGGATATTGGGGTTGATGATAAGGAGTCTCGCGATCTTGTCAAAATTAAAGAAAGATTCCCACGATACTTATTAGGGTCCCCCTCCCACAAGATTTCCAATGTCCACAATCTTCATTAATATTTCTCACTCACACAGAACTGACAATCATCCAATCCGTCTGTAGGTTCTACCAAGATACTTCAAAAACGCGCGTCCTGCCCAGCACCTCCAGTTACACATAACTTCTCCTGTCCAGAATGCAGCACCTCCTTCAACAGCTACAAGTGCCTCATTGCCCATGCAGGAAGGCGTCACCCATATGCAAATGTACCCTGCACCAGCCATCCCCAATTCACCATCCAACAGACCCACTGGCAACCTCATGCAAGTGACAGTCAGGAGACAGTCATGGTTTGAGAAGTCAGGAATGTGAAGATTGCGAATTATAACCTAAGCCGGTCGATTGAGGCAGAAAGGCGTTTTTTAAAGTATGACATATAGAAAGTTATTAAGATGGGGGTTTGTCTTAGCCTGTCAGGCCTTTCTTTCCTTCATTAGCAAGAATGATTGCTCAATGTGATGAGCGTTTCTAAACTAATGATTTCACAAACGAATTTCCAAGTCCTTTTTGGAAAATTCAGGCTGATATTTATAAATCTCCGGTACCTCCACCACTTTGGTACTTCCTCAAAATTAAAAATTAGATTCCGTAAGCGTTTTCATAACAGCCATCAAAGATACGCTACCGTAGATCTTGTGAATACTTTCGATCAGATAACTCGGCATCTTGTTTTGACATCTACAAAAGGCGTAGCATTACGTCTTTCAACAGCCTGACAACGAGACAACCATCTATCGAATTGCCATCCAGGGCTGCATTGCACTTGTAAACTTATGCGTATAGTATTGTAGGGCCACATATTTGACGTATCTGATCTAGTATAATGGTTCCTTTGGTTGTCTCGTTGGTATTTTATTGCTCTTCAACTACAATGGTCATTAGAGCCCCATCCACTGCGTAGTTCCTCCAACGCAGTCTGAACACACACTACGCTGTTACGACGATTTTTGGGAATTAGTAGTACCCAGTGTTCCCAAGCACTCGCCCACGCTAGTACTAGCTCGTGTTGAGATGTTGAACTTCAGTCATCAGACGAGAACTAGTGTGTCCAACGCAATATAATGTCTCCTAATGAATTTCATCATCGACGGATTTTGCTTATAAAAAAATAGAAGGGGGCACAGGTGCCGACGTTTCTGAAGGGCTGGTGTAATGCATTAACATTAGAATATTGTTTTATAAGTTCTCAGTCAAAATACAAGTTATTTGGGAAGTTAAGATGCTACCCCCCCCCCCCTGTAGTTGTATTCCCATATCTTCTTGGCACTTTGAAGAGGTATTACTTTTTTGAAGAAGAGCCCAGTGACCATGTCCTTCTCCATTCAAACACATCTCGCGCGGTAGTTAGCAATAACACCTGATTATAAGTGTCGCGAAATGAATTTTGAGTGGCTTATTGCGTAGGACACACCAGTTCTCCTCTGATCACGGAAGTTAAACAACGCAACCCAAGCTTGTACTAACATGGGTGGCCGCTTGGGACTACGCAGTGGACGGGATTCTAATGACCATGTTGTTGAAGGGCCCTAAAACACACAAAAAAAGCGAAATGAATTAGTTGTTGAGAATGGCAACTGTTGGCGTTGCAGCATTAAAGGGTCTTTCGTTGTTAAACTGCCTGGGTAACAATGACTGCTTTCCTAGTCATCGTTTCTTACTATACTTACTTTCTAGAGCAGTGATTTTCAACCAGGGTTCCGTGAGGTCCGCCCAAGGGTTCCGCCAATGGGACAGTAAAATATAAAAATATCTATGAAAACACAAGAAACGAGAGCGACTTTTGTCTATGGAAAATAGACTTCGGGTGTCCAAAGGGTTCCACGAGAAGTTAACTGCTCCAAAGGGTTCCACGAG
>JAAFCE010008039.1:0-28411 GCA_013389805.1 Trigoniulus corallinus
AGGACAGTAGTGCCACAGGGGCCGAGGACAACAGTGCCAGAGGACAGCTGTGACACAGGGGTCAAGAACAGTAGTGCCACAGGGGGCCGAGGACAACAGTGCCAGAGGGGAGGAATGGTGAAGAAACAGGACTGTGCCAGGATTTAAGACATTGGGTCTACGGTCATTTCAAACAGAGAATGAGGATTTAGCGCTAAAGGGTCCCATCAAAAGGAGGTACTTTTCTTTCAAAAGAAATCATCAACACAACGAAAAAAACACACTTGCCTCATACTTAACCCTATTTAAAGAAGTCAGAAAAAAAAGTAAAATCACTAAAATTTAATATCATCACTTGTCAGTATATAATGAAATTTATGATCATTATCACCGGCCAAAGATGAATTAAAAAACCGAAAGGGGGTAGAGTTGATCTGATGACGATGATGAGAATATATTTAAAAAAAAGCAGTGAACAACAAACGCCAAAAATGAATTCAACGATGGCAACTCTGCCAAGTTCATTAAAAACGTGATGATTTGGTGGCGAATAGCAACTTTGCCTTTGTCACTATAAAATTAGACATTAAACAGAGAGAAAGTTCATTAGCATAGCTAACAAATCATAATAAATTAAATTAGATATGTTCTTTGTGATATTAAGAACTCCTCATACGATCATTAAATTAAATTCGCATCTCACAAACTGCGAGGAGAAAAGGGGTGCTGAACATGAGCAACGCAGAGAGCACAAGAGAGAGAGAGAAATACCGGATACCAAGATCAACACACTATCACCACACCAGTCTGCTACTAAACATTCAAACGATGATAAAACGCAATTATTTCATAAAAACAGACAATCAAAATACCTAACTCAATTGTAACCCTTTCAAAATCAACGTTGCTGACAAAGACAAAAGCCGCATAACTAACTATATTGCCATTTTCAATACACAATTCATTATTATCAGAGGTGCAGGAAGGACGGGGTGGGCACATTTACGAAAACAGACACCACAATCTTCATCTCCAAAAGTCTCGAGCCACAAATATAACTACTGCATTATTAACAAAATAGAAACAACACAAACTCTTCCTTCAATTTATAGGCAAAAAGCAACTCCTAACGCTTTCCCCAATCATCCGCCACTGTTTCCCAACCATAGCAGGGTCGGGTACCCATCTTGTCCCTCTGAATGAACACAAGGGTGATATATTGGACGGTATTGTTCCGCAGCCGACTGTCGACCAAAGATGCAACCCACAGGCGGCTCATGGGGCAGGCAAACCTAGGCGGCTGCCTAGGGTGGCAAATTTCATATGAGCGGCCAAATCACAGAGGTACTTCCTTGCCATGCAGTCTAAAGCAATTCCTAATCCTTTTCCCGCCTATGGCAGGGTCGGGTACCCATCTTGTCCCTCTGAATGGACACAGGGCGATATATCGGTCATAGTTTTTACTGCAGCCGGTTGCCGGCCAAAGCTGCACCCCTACGCTTATTTATCGTCGGTCTAGTGTTTTTTTGGGAAATGCTACCGACGCCAGGGGGCGAGCTCCTCCACCTGGAAATTTTGCCTCATCTAAGCGTTGCATAGTAGAGAGGTTTTTTTTTACGTGCAAGTGTCATCGCACACCCACACAGGACCTCGGTTTTATTTCTCATCCGAAAGAAGGCACACTCGCGGCCGTCCCACCTCAGTCCAGTATCGAACCTAGAACTACTGGCGCAGTTGCCGAGCGTGCTAACCACTACGCCACTACGGCGGGGCCATGCAGTCTATCGGTCATTTAAATTGTTCATAGTCCTGGGGTTCCCAAACTTCTCTGATTTGTGGGGCCTTTTCTAAATGTATTGGCATTGGGACAAATGCCAAGGGTGTGAGGGACGCTCGGACAGTTTAGAACTGCTTTAAATTTAATGGGGGGGGCGACGATGGAACCACTTGCCTAGGGCGCCTAAAGATCACCAGCCGGGCCTGCTGCAACCCCTACGCTTTTTGATTGTCAGTCGACTGTTCGTTGGGACACTCCACCGACGCAAAGGGGCTAATTCCTACACCTGGAAATTTTGCCTCATCTACCCGTTACATAGTAGAGAGGGTTCTCTGAACGCACCCCACTTGGGGCCACGACTTTATTTCCATCCAGGATAGAACGTGAAATCGCTACTTCTGTTCACTAAGACGAACAGCGATCCCAAGTGAGGGATATGATGACTGTCATCAGGTGGTTAGGATGTCGCCAAACTCCTCCTCTTTCTGTGTCGGTGACATATCCCAGAAGGCAGCCAGACAGACCCGTCCCATCACTTTTCTTTAATCCCTTGTCAAATCGGCCCTGGAATCGACTTTGCGTACCACTAGCTTAACTAGATTACTACTTGTTGGTCAACAGAAGGTGACAGAAATAAGGGCCCAAAAAGAGGGAAGCAAGGCAGTTGTCAGAGGAGGTGGAGACAAGAGGAGCGAGTATGGAGAGCGAAAGGATTTTAAGCAGTAACCCCCCTTTTACGTCCAGTGTAAAATCGAAACAGATCACTACAATTATCCGTTAGATAACTAAATATACAAATTTCATTTAGAGCAGAAAGGATTTCAAGCACGTAATCCGAGTATAATCCCGACAAATGCCTAATCCCAACTTAGAGGAATATTTATTCATCAAATGGCCGGCAGGCAGGTACGTGGACTATTTTCTCAATCCCATCAGAATTTTGATGTACATGTTTATATACAAAAAATTCTTATCAAAACATAAAGTAGATTTCAACGCATTAGTCTACTGACAACTACATCTAAATTGAAATTTAAATGATAATTGGAAAGTGCTTTAGCTGCCATTCAGCTTGAAAACTTTGATTTATAATAGTTGAAATGGTCACCGACAAACAACAACAAAAGCCTCCATACTGACCTACAATAGGACACATCGTCTTTGGATAAATATTTATATCTTTAAAGAAACAAACAACATTTAAAATCAATCTAAACATTAAAGTCCAAGTTAGCGACACAACAACAAATAAATTTGATTCGCTTCAATAATTTTACCCTTTACTTAATAATTCGGACTTCAAACAAGCCATTACAGTAATGCAAAGAGCCTTAGGACAGAACCCTACTGAAACAGGCATCTCCATACGGAACCACCTACAGAAGATCTCTTTAGATTAAGTTAGAAGTCGGGGAAAGCGGGACAAGGTCCTACATCTTGGAAATTTTGAAGGGTTACTGTTGTTGTTGTTTGTTGGTGTTTTAGGGCCCTTCAACTACGAGGTCATTAGAGCCCCGTCCACAGCATAGTTCTTATGCAGAGACTGCACAGACACTACAGTAATGCGACGATTTTTGGGTATTAGCAGTATCCATTTTTCCCAAGCGGGTACCCATGTCAGTACTAGCTGGGGTAGCGCTGCTTAACTTCAGTGATCAGACGAGAACTGGTGTGTCCAACGCAATTCGCCGCTCCCTTGAAGGGTTATAAAGAATCCTCTTCCCACCCGTGTATGCCCGGCGATATAAAAGGCAAACGGCACCTTCCCCCTCCCCCAGGTGCATGTTGTAAAAGGAGACTACACGGGTCGGACCCAGGGAAGGCCAACCTGCAACATCATAATTAGCCCTGGACGATGTAGGCTCCTCTGGGAGGTGACAGTACAAACCGCCTACTCACCTGTTTGCTATGCGTGGAGACCTGAATGCCTGGGGAAAGCCGATCCTGTGGTTGACGGGGCGCATCCCCTACGATGTCTCTGGGCAACCCTGCACCTGCGGGACGGCTCCGACACGTCGAGGGGTGTGGTTGCGATCCTAGGTCTCCAACACGCCACTTTGGCCACGGCCTCAATTGGAAAAAGGGCGGTCAGACGGATATCCCATCTGATCAATCGGTTGGAGGGGGCGATTTTGCCTCTTAGGATTATTTTCGGAGATGGCGTGGTCAGCCCGTGTTGCCCATTGGTCCTGGTACTCGGGGGTTGTGGCTCTCTGACGGTTACCTGTCCGATTGTTTGTTGTTTGTGTTTTAGGGCCCTTCAACTACGAGGTCATTAGAGCCCCTTGTTTGTTTGTTGGAATTTAAGGTCCCGTCAACTACAAGGTCATTAGAGCCCCGTCCACAGTATAGTTCTTATGCAGATACTGCACAGACACTACACTAATGCGACGATTTTTTGGGTATTAGCAGTACCCAGTTTTCCCAAGCGACCACCCATGTCATTACTAGCTGGGGTTGCGCTGCTTAACTTCAGTGATCAGACGAGAACTGGTGTGTCCAACGTGTCCGAGCAACCCTGGCCACCCGAATGGGCGTCCTCTTCTTGGGTAGGTACTGAGGACAGGAAATTCAAAATTTTCACCCATATGATGCAATATTCAAAAAAACTTCCAAGCTACGGCGCAGGGGATTAAAATCCCAGGGCCGGCGGCTGTCAAGAGTGAGCGAGCCACGAATGAGGCAGCACTGCAACACGATACTAAACCTCAAGCCACCGTAGGAACAAGAAAGGAATGTTGTTTGACTACACATCATCATTATATATGCACGACTATCACTAGCAGAAAACCATTAATATTGCCCTCTTATTCTGTTTATGACAGGTAGGATCTGTCAGTTATTGACCTCCATTCCATTCTATTTTCAACTAGATTCCTGATCACCCTGCTTCCACACATGTTTAGCCTTACCTCCACTCCGTCTCCGATCTACGATATGCATCCACGAGATGGTTGTTGTTGTTTGTTGGTGTTTTAGGGCCCTTCAACTACAAGGTCATTAGAGCACCGTCCACTGTGTAGGTCTGATGCAGAGACTGCACAGACACTACACTAATGCGACGATTGTTGGATACTAGCGGTACCCAGTTTTCCTAAGCGGCCACCCATATCAGTACTAGCTGGGGTTGCGTCGCTTAACTTCAGTGATCAGACGAGAACTGGTGTGTCCATCGCAATTGTCGCAATTTGATGCCCTTACACAGCCTTAGTCTACTCTCATGTTTTCTGTGATGCCCCATTGTTAAAACAAAGTTCGATCTCCAGCCAGAACGATGCTACGGCGACCTCCCCACAACATAATGCAACCAATGAGCATGCGCAACGTGTGCTTGGCTGACAGATGGTGACATCGCACATGCGCATTAGTTGCATTGAGATGGAGTCGTAGTAGCATCATTCTGGCGGGAAACTGGTTTAATATATTCCGTTCCACCTACTCCGTTCAACTATTAGCAGCAAAGAGGAAAAAAAACAGATAAAATAAATTAAAAACTTTGAAACATTATCTACAAAATGGTAGAAGATCTCCATCTTTCATTCAAAGACTTATGCGAATTAAATGATAACATCAGTGAAAAACGCCGTTGAGGTTTCAGATGCAAAGTAGTTGGTATACAATTCATCATGGAATTACAGAGTACTCGAGTTCCCAAAAAAGGAGGCTCTCTATACTCTCTCTCTCCTTCTCGCTGGTAAAATGAAATAGGAAACAATTTAAGCTAAGTGACAAAGATGAGTGTGGAAAGTAAAAGAAAACGAAGTAGGAGAAAAAACACTCAACGACGCCATTTTTACTTTTGCATATACTCAAAACTGCGTACTTTAAATTATGATAATGCTTATTCGCAAGTCAATAATACATAGACAACGTAGAGAGAGGTTTAAAAATATGCAAAGTACTCCTTGAACTAAAAACATCTTTTCAGAATCTTATCTCTCTTTTCCCGGACTCTTTGGCATATAAATAATCATTTTTAACCCCTTTTCCCGTTCACGGTAGGATTGGGTAGATAGTTTTCCTGTGGTAATCTCTGAAATCACTTTTACTGAACGTCAGGCAGAGGGCAACTTGGAACACAAGTCTCACCACTTTCACAAATGGAGATGTGAACTCAATCTCGCCTAAACGCCAGGTGGTGAATGCCCGGCATGGACATGCCCCGTTGGGGACATTTAAATTGGACATATGCTGCCAGGGTTCGTGGGATGGCCAGGCGACATCGCTCAATCTTCCGACAGAAGATGAACTATAAGGGGGGGTCACAAACAAGAAAGGTCAAGAGTAGACTTACGTATAGCAGTGACCATAAGAAACAAATGCACTCACTTCAGTTAATTACCGAGGTCGAATGCAGTCATTATATAACAGACACTTCCTACTACTGCTGTTATTTTTCGACCTGGACACGAGGAAGATCATGGGTACTCAACACTTTGAAGTGTGGATAACATTTTCAGTTCCATAGATCCTCTTACTCAGCTTGACCTTGTCACCAGCGGAATTAACTTTACTCGTATATTACCGCCTCCGATCTAATTGGTCCCCAATGGAAGAACACATAATTTAAAGGAATACAACGCTGATTCCAGTTCCTCTTCAGAACCACCGCCTGATTAGTTGCATTGTAACTTAATTCACCTGTTGTCCACACTTAACAAATACAGTAAACTGGTCGAGCTGACCAATCCATGGTGGACTTCGCCGACAGCATATGCCAAGAGGATCTTGGAAGAGTAAAAAGTAGAAGATGCTTGCCTGTCGACCTCAACATAGGCAGATCCTCCCATTCACCTCAGTCGGTGGGACAATAATGAAGAAACCAGTGGCCGTTCACCACACCATATATTCAACTGGGCATAAATCAGGATCTGAAAAACGACCAGTAACATTCTACAGTCTCGCCATTCCTTTCTTAGAAGACGAAAAGTTTTAAGAAATCCGATCCAATCTTACTGTCAGGTTGTAATTATGTCCTAAAATGGCTGCAAGTAGATAACATTTATTTAATAGGGCCCAAATGTTGTCCTTTTCTTGGAAGCCATTTATGTTGATGAAGGCGTCATCGACAATAGCATCTCGACAATAGAAGGCCTGCACGTCGAGGGAGCGGTTTATTGCGTTGGACACACTTGTTTTCGTGTCTGATCACTAAAGTTAAGCAATGCAACCCCCAGCTAGTACTAACATGGGTGGCCGCTTGGGAAAACTTGGTACTGTTAAAACCCAAAAATCGTCGCATAGTGTAGTGTCGGTGCAGTCTGCACAAGAACTACACAGTGACCTTGTAGCTGAAGGGCCCTAAAACCAACAGACCAAACCAAACTAAATGAAATAAGAGAGATACTAGTCTGGAGCGACATTGCAGCCAGACCCCTTCCCCCATCCAAAAATTGGTTAAAATATTACACCCAAGTCCGTTAATAGATTAGAAATTTTGAAAAAACAATACCAAACAGAAAACGACTGGTCAACACATTAGCGATGTTTATGAGGCAATATTTTCCTAATTTTTTTTTGTTGTTTGTTGGAGTTTAAGGTCCCGTCAACTACAAGGTCATTAGAGACCCGTCCACTGTATAGTTCTAATGCATGTACTGCACTAATGCGACGATTATTGGGTATTAGCAGTACCCAGCTTTCCCGAGCGACCACCCATGCCAGTACTAACTGGGCTTGCGTTGCTTAACTTCAGTGATCAGACGAGAACTGGTGTGTCCAACGCAACTCGCCGCTCCAATATTTTCCTAACGTTCACTAATAAAATCTGGATATTTATATATATGAAGCAAAATTTCCTGCCCCCTTAAACAACCTTCTTTTTTATTTTTACCGGAAACAGTTAATTCTGCTTTTCCAGCCTGGACACAGAAAAGTCGGGGAAGCGGCGAATTACGATCGACACACCAGTTCTCATCTGATCACTGAAGTTAAGCAACGCAACCCCAGCTAGTACTGACATGAGGGGGGGGGGGCTGCTTGGGAAAACTGGATACAGCTGATACCCAAAAATCGTCGCATTAGTGTAGTGTCTGTGCAGTCTCTGCACTAGAACTATGCAGTGGACGGGGCTCTAATGACCTTTGTAGTTGAAGGGCCCTAAAATGCTAACGAAACAAAAACAAAAATGCACGTGCGAGCATATAAATAACGCCACCCGTGAGCAGCTGAAGAGACAACTTGCATCGCTAATGAAACTATCCTTTTAGCGGTTAAAAACATGCAAAAGTAAAACTTGTTGTTGTCGTTGGTCTTTTTATGAATAATGGATGATGAATGCCTTAATATTATACTGAAATGAAATACCATAGAATGAAAATACATTAAATATAATTAATGGAAAAGCACAATGAAGTCGTTATGTCATGACAACAGTAGCCATTCAGTAATTAACACATACGTGTACATATTATAATTAAGAGTGGAATCAAGAGAGTAATTATATGTCAATGAGGATAAATGTCGACTCAATCAGTCGTAAGCCATTGGAAAGGACACATTCGTGAAAAGAATTTACATCAAGATGACAATAACCTACTCGAGCATTTGATAAAAATCATGAATATTTAACCGAGAAGATACGACAAAGATTTAAATGACATGCATAGGCAGAAAACGTCGTCGTCCGCCTATACAGTATATATGATGAGTAGCAAATTTTCAATAAAAAAAAATCCATAACAATCTACAAAAATGAACAATACACAGTCTCGATTGTACAGGAGATAAAATATGGCAGATGACTATCGATGGCATAAGCTACTTTGAGTGAGGCATGCCGACATTTTAAAATTTGATATGAAACTGAATGCCAAAGTGAAAAACGGCGTATATCACGAAACGGTCAAAAGCATTCATATATTGCATTTTATGGGTACTTATGAGAAAAAGTAATGAGAACCAAGGCATGAAAAAAAATACCCATTAATCATAACATGATTTCACCATAAACACTGTCGTCGTTGGCGCGAGAAAGCTTGCTCGCTTTTACTTCTCGCAACGACTGCTTCTTCATGCACAACGGGGGATGGATACTTTACACAAGTTTTCTCCTGACACTGCAAATGGAAACTTCTTTTTTTTCTATTAAAGGGGAAACTTTCGTTAAAACTAACCTTCAGAGAGTATATGACAAATCAATCGTAGTCTTCAGTAGGGATTTTGCGATTTCTCGTAACGTGGGCGTTTCTGAACGAAAGACGAGAAGTACAAAACCTTCTCGTCCGAAAATCCTCGTAAAAAAACCTTCTCGTCGAATTAAAAAACCGTCTCAATGGAATTGAAGACCACTGGGAAGGATGAGAAGGCTTTTTTTACTTCTCGTCTTTCGTCAGTCAGTTGTTGTTTTAGGGCCCTTCAACTACAACGTCACTAGAGCCCCGTCTACAGTAAAGCTCTTATGCAGAGACCGCACAGACACTACACTAATGCGATGATTTTTGGGTATTAGCAGTAGCCAGTTTTCCCAACCAGCCACCCATGTCAGTACTAACTGGGGCTGCGCTGCTTAATGTGTAGTTCGGCCAAATTTCCAGGTGTAGAACGTCGCCTCCTCTCGCTTTTCTTTCTTTCGATGGTGCTTTAGGGCCCTTCAACTACAAGGTCATTAGAACCTCGTACACTGCATAGTTCTAGTGCAGAGAATGCACAGCCACTACTACACTTATGCGACGAATATTGGGTGGGAATTAGCCGTACCCAGTTTTCCCAAGCTACCACCCATGTCAGCAATAGCTGGGGTTGCGCTGCTTAACTTCAGTGATCAGACACGAGTTGTTGTTTGTTGTTGGTGTTTTAGGGCCCTTCAACTACAAGGTCATTAGAGGCCCGTCCACAGTGTAGTTCTGATGCAAAGACTGCACAGACACTACACAAGTGGTGGCGAACCTGTGTCCCGCGGGTCAGAAAGTGACCCAATGTGCAATTTTAAGTGACCCGAGTTTCAATCATATCTAGTTTATCGTCTCATTAACAATAGACGTGAGAGCAAGTTATCTGTACGCAGCCCCCCCCCCCCCTGTCACAGGCGGGATAAGGGTATAATGATTGTTGTTTGTTGGAGTTTAAGGTCCCGTCAACTACGAGGTCATTAGAGACCCGTCCACTGCATAGTTCTAATGCATATACTGCACAGACACTACACTAATGCGACGATTATTGGGTATTAGCAGTACCCAGCTTTCCCGACCGACCACCCATGTCAGTACTAACTGGGCTTGCGTTGCTTAACTTCAGTGATCAGACGAGAACTGGTTCGCCGCTCCCGGTATAATGATGATGGTCTCTATTTCATACTTTAATAAACTTAATTCATTTTTAATAATGACTTATTTTTAATTATAAAATGAAATAATGCTTGCACCTAACAAACGGACAACTTTTTGTTTTTTTTTTCGGGCTATTGTGACCCGTCTTGAAAAAAAGGTTCGCCATCATTGCACTATAGTCCAGCGGTCTTCAAACTGTGTTCAGCGGAACCCCAGGGTTTCGCGAGCCAAAATGAAAATTCGTTAGCAGCGGCAAGATATACTTTTCTAAAGGTGGGATGGGGTTGCTCCACAACATCTTTTAGTTCTAAGGGTTCCGTGAGTCGACAAAGTTTGAAGACCACTGTCACTACACTAATGCGATGATTTTTGGATACCAGCGGTACCCAGTTTTCCCAAGCGGCCACCCATGTTAGTACTAGCTGGGGTTGCGTTGCTTCACTTCAGTGATCAGACACGAGAACTGGTGTGTCCAATGCAATTCGCTGCTCCCGTAATTGAACATGAGAAGCAGTTGAACAGAAAGTGAATCGCATCGCATAACGGCTACATGCATTTATGAAAGAAGAAAAAAAAACAACTTATGAATTTTGAATGTACTGTGTCACATCAGGTTATGCAATCAGGAAAACGGGCACTTAACACGACGATCGTGATTGCAACTATAAATATATACTTTTTACTAACCACATAACCAAATAAAGCTGAAAACAAATAAAATTTACTAAAACGAAAGAACCGTAACACTATAGTTAGATGGTAAACCTAGGAAAAATCAATGATAATAAAAGCAACCAAATGTAAGGTTTTGCCACCACCTTCTAATTTTTCTCTAAGGACCTATAGAAGAACACATGCAATTTCCTACAGAATGTTTTCTAAACTGACCACAACCTCTACTTCACCCCCTACTCCCTGCCTTTCAGAGGGAGAGAGGAAAAAAAATGGAGTCACAAAACCAATTTCTGTAATAACCAACTATCGTTGAGGAAGGAAAAATACCTTTCTTTACTCCACTCGTTCAGACTAACATCTTGTCATTAGAAATCCCAAGAGGAGAGATCGTGATTGTCTTTGAATCTAACAAAAAAAATAAAAAAGGATTGTACTTGACCACCATCCTTGCACTACCCGTCGCATACCTCATTCCACCCAATCTCTTTAGGAAATGAGAATTCAACAACTTACTATAGTAAAGAACTCTCATTATCTGGTCCAAATCACGAGAACATCAATCATAATATGACAAGATAAAATCAATAGACACAGTTTGGTCAATGATTAAAGTGGACACCCACGATTACTCTTCATCTTCAACCTCTTCGAGTCTACTTGGACTAAAGAATAACGAGCAATTTTCTCACTTCTCAAATATTGACACCAATCCCGAGTTGAACTGGTCAATAAGGCCTTAAAGTGCATTCCTAGATGGGCCGCAATTAGTAAAATTAATAAAATTCACAGCAGAAAGCAAAGTAAAGCAAATTAGTGGATGCTTGTCCTATTTTGTACGGTTGTGACCCTTTTTGCCTAAATTTCTGGCCAGTCCGAACGTGTACCAGTCTCGAATTCACAAATGAACGTGGCAGCAGGCTATGGTTAAAACGATGGCTGGATGAAGTGAAGACCAAAGAGCTGGATAGTCCTCCACCTGAGTAGGTCAGGGTAGTAAAGCACTTCACTCCATCTTTGAGGAACAGGTTCAATGCAAGCACCCACTTAAGAGTTCGTCCTGTAATGGCTGCTTGGCTTACTCCCCAACCCATTAAAATTAATCCAATCCAAAACCAGTCCCAAGTGCACCCTCCCGTCCAGGATCGCGAATAAAAATTGAGCACCGCGTGTGTAATATGTACTACATGTATGCAAAAGAGCTATTTTTACATCATTACTAACCTTTTTCCAGCCTATGGCAGGGTCGGATGCCTATTTTTGTCCAATTGGGACACATGAGCGATCTGTCGGATGCCAACCTAATGCTGAAACTCCTCTACTTATTTATCGTTGGCCTAATTCGTTAGGGATGTGTCCACCGCCAGAAGGGCCAACCCTTAAACCTGAAATTTTGATGAACTGCACGCGTGTTTTACTCCACATAGCGTGACATCATACACACCACATGGGACCACGACTATACTTCCCATCCTAAGGAAGGCGCACTGGGGGTCTCTCTTGGTTCAGTATCGAATCTGGAACCACTAACGTAGCTGTCAAGAGCATAGCAGGCTATCGGTAAATTACCTCTGAAAGTAGACCGGCCGACTTGTTCTTCAGGGCGACAGAGATAGAGGCAGAAGGTAGATACCGGAAATTCGTGACCACTTTTGTTGTCACCATAGAGTCATGCAAGAATGTAATGGGACCTTAATTTTCACCCATCAGACAAAGGCCGCATAAATGTGATTAATAAAAAAGGATATTCAGGAGACATAATTATAATCTTTCTCCCAAATTTCAATGGAAGGTAATGAGCAAGGACCTTAATTGCCTAAATAAGTAGAGTTTTAAAAAGATCTGCTCGAATTTTAAAATGGATTCCTCCTCTACAGTCGAGAATTGCATACACACGAAACAACTGAACATTATTATTATAATATCCTTCTCTCTTTGGATTTAGTCAGTTTTCTAGGGCCTCTTAGGTCACCCTCTTCACCTATTTTAGGATAAAAGGGAACTATTGTGACCAAATAAGTGTTACGTGTTGCTCAGCTATATGTAGGAATCATCATAAAAAATATTCATTCTCTCAAAACATGAAATATGATTTACGAACAAAGCTATATCACGTCAAACTTCAATTCTCTCGAGAGGGGGCTATATAATTTCAATTTCATAATTCAAATTAATAATAATAATAATCACAATAACGAAAAATTGCTCAACACGACAAAAACATTTATGAACGCTAAACACGCACGTACATAAAAAAACTAGGAGGCTAAATTAAAAACGTCCATTTTTTCCTCCTTTATAAAAAAAAATCACGAAAACCGAATTTATGTCAACCACTTCACTCTATCGACTGTATCTTTATCTTAAAAAATTATGTGTAGTAATAATTTTGTATGAATAAATACTATAAAAGAATTATATAGATAACTACTTAGTGAATAAAAATATTTTATATAACCACCAACATGAATAAATTATGATGCTACCTTCTATATGTTTTCATACCAAAAAAAAAAGTGGCAGGCTTACGTCACATTGCATCTGTTTCTATGAAAACGAGATTAGCAATGCTTTGAATTTTTAATTGACAACATTAAAAATACCAGATATCAAAATATTAATAAAAGAGACAGAGAGAGAGAGAGAGAGAGAGAGAGAGAGAGATGGAGAAAGAAAGTGTGGGAGAAAGACATGAATATGACAAGAAAAGATGATTTGATGGCACTTAAAGAGTATCAAAATTAAATGCCACCTGTCAGCAAAATTTAAAAATATATTCCGATAAGAATATGTCTGAAACAAAACTCAGTATAATAGCATTAAAAATCCCATTTACTTTCTGATTAATTATCCCAAATTTAACCTGTCACCATAACGGTGCAAGAACGCCAGAACGATGCTACGGAGAAGGTATCCGAGACGATCTATGAGCATGCGCAGCGTTGCCAGTTGGCATTATCGCGCATGCGTGTGCCTTACAGACATGACTGGCTTTAAGCAATCAATACAGAAGCAACTACAACTCGTAACCCTTATCCCGCATATGGCAGGGTCGACTATCCATCTTGCCCCTCTGAATGGACACAAGGGTGATATATTGGACATGGTTTTTCCGCAGCCGGTTGCCGACCAAAGCTGCAAAACCTACGCATATTTATCGGCGGTCTACTATTCGTTGGGGAATTCCACAGACGCGACGCCAGAGGGGGGGGCGAGCTTCTACAGCAGCAACTTTTCCCTCAACTACCCATTGCATAGTAGAGAGGGTTCTTTAATTTGCGTATGCCCTCGTAAATAACACCGAAACTCGGTTTTACTCCTTATCCGAAAGAAGGTGGACTCCAGGCCCCCCTCTCTCTCCACCGAAAGAAGCCCACCCCCTTGATCAAGTATCGATCCTGGAACTACTGACGTAGTAATCAAGCACGCAACCTCCTGATTTTTTGTCTAGCTAGTGTTTCAGGGCTCTTCAACTATAAAGGTCATTAGAGTTTCCGCCCACTATTTAGTTCTAATGTAGAATCTGCACAGACACTACGTTGATATGACGATTTTTGGGGATTAACAATACCCAGTGTTCCCAAGCGGTCACCCATGTTAGTACTAGCTGGGGTTGCGTTGCATATGGAAGCGCCAAATTGCGGTGAACACAGCAGTTCTCGTCCGTTAAGCAGTTAGCAACGCAAACCCAGCTTGTACTTCATTCCGGAAAACTAGGTACCGCTAATACCCAAAAATCGTCGCATTAGTGTAGTGTCAGTGCAGTTTCTGCATTAGAACTACGCAGTGGACGAGGCTCTAATGACCTTGCAGTTGAAGGGTCCTAAAACACCAACAACCAAACAATAGCATGCGTTGCTTATCGTCAATATGTGTCCAACGCAAAACAGCCGCCCCTACCTGAGCGTCGAATTGCGTTGGACGCACCAGTTCTCGTCTGATCACTGAAGTTAAGCAGCGCAACCCCAGCTAGTACTGACATGGGTGGCCGCTGGGGAAAACTGGGTACTGCTAATACTCAAAAATCGTCCTATTAGTGTAGTGTCTGTGCAGTCTCTGCATAAGAACTATGCTGTGGTCGGGGCTCTAATGACCTTTGTAGTTGAAGGGCCCTAAAAACACCAACAAACAAACAAACGCCCCTACCTCCTGAGCGGGATAATAGCAGTAAGGGAGAGGAAGTAATATATGAATGTCCCTTAAGATGAGCAAAAGAAGACCGAAGTTGAACTACGACAAGAGATCTCTCCTCTACGAACAGCTGAGAATTTTATCCGCACAAAGCTAATTCATTAAATCAAGATAAAGGAGTTAATATGTTGTCTCTCTCCCTGTCTCTCTCACTACCTCTCAACTCGTTTATTGAATTTCTTGATGAGGACAACAAAAAGCACAGAGAAAAAGAGAAATAAAAAAAAGCTGAAGAGTTCCCTACCTAAGTGGTAGCAATGGCAGTTTATGGATGTGAGAGCAGTGCACATAGACACCATAGCTATGAAAGGATACAATAGATACCTATGCTATTGGGCTTTTTTTCAAAGATTCAGAGAGATGGTGCAATATCCTGCAAGTGCAATTTACTTAAAAGTTATATGAAAATTGAATCAAGTAGTGTAGTAGACAGTGAGAAAAGACGGAAGAAAGGTGGAAATGTGGTGCTTGAGAGCTAGGTAAAGAATGGGGTAGAGAAGGGTTGAAGAGTACGGCAACAAGGAGAGATTGGGGGAGAGACAATAATAAAAAAAACATTGCTTGGGAGAGAAGGAAAATGGGAGACTTAAGATGAAGCTGCGACAAAAGGGAAAAAAAAGATGATGTGACAATGCACTTGACAAGCAGTTGACGTTCACCTCCTATCTGCTGGATAACTATTAAAGAAAACGGGGAAGTACTTGGGCGGGCGTGGCTGGGTGTGCACCGAAAATGAATTCTAAAACCCACAAAAAACCACCTTAATATAAGATACATCAAATAAAAAAAACTTAGGACCAGTTTATTGTAGAAAGAGTGACAAAAAACGGATACAAGGCTACATGTCGGTTTATATGAAAATGGCAGGGTGTCGTCGGACGCCAGTCAAACGAATCGCTACTAAGCCACCCGAGGCTCTTCAAGTGAACTTTTCAAGTGGTTTCCTGTGAGGACGTACGTACGGATGACCCACGACAATAAAAAGATTCCAAATAGTCGAATGGGGCAAACATCTTTGTGTAAAGAAAACATCTCTTCATCATTACCCCTAACCCTTTATTCTCACTGGTACACGTGAGCGATCTGTTGAGCAGTATTTTACAAAGATTACTCCTGACCTAATGCTGCATCACATAAGCTTATTTTCTGTCGGTCCATTTTGGGACGGCAATCCCACCTCGGTGGCGCCGAGGGTAGCGTGCTCGGTAACTACGTCAGCGGTCCTCGGTTCGATAATGGACCGAGGTGGGTTGGTTTCTCTCAGGATGAGAGATACCCGTTGCGGGCAGCCTCCTAAGGGGTTGACCTGTTATGGCTGCCTGGCTTACACCCAAACCCACAAACGAATCAAATCAAATCAAAACAGAGGTCCTGTGTGGTGTACGATGGTATTTGGATATAAAAGAACCCACAGGTAGAGCAGGCAAAATTTACAGGTGGAGGAGCTCGCCCTCTCCCTGACGTCGGTGATATTTCCTCATCAAGCAGTAGACCGAGGATAAATAAGCGTAGCAACTGCAGTTTTGGTCGGCAACCGGTTGCGGAAAAACACTGTCCAATATATCACCCCTGCATCCATTTAGAGGGCTCTTCCCTGCTTGTTGGTGCTTTAGGGCTCTTCCCTGCTTGTTGGTGCTTTAGGGCTCTTCCCTGCTTGTTGGTGCTTTAGGGCCCTTCAACTACAAGGTCATTAGAGCCCCGTCCACAGTGTAGTTCTGATGCAGAGACTGCCCAGACACCACACTAATGTGACGATTTTTGGATACTAGCGGTACCCAGTTTTCCCAAGCGGCCACCCATGTCAGTACTAGCTGGGGTTGCGTTCCTTAACTTCAGTGATCAGACGAAAACTGGTGTGTCCAACGCAATTCGCCACTCCCATTCAGAGGGACAAGATGGGTATCCGACCCTACCATTGGCGGGAAAAACGGTTAGGAGTTGCTCTGCAATTTTGGTAGGGCAGTTTTCCACCGGCCAGGAGGGCGAGCCCTTACACTTCGACATTTTGTACCAAAATATGCGTACCGGTATATTTTATTTCATGTAGACAAGGGTTCTTTTTGAGTCAAATCACATTGGACACACAACGGAAGGTGCTTGGGGCTCTCTGAATCCAGTTTCCAAATAAATGCTAAGGATGAAATATCTGCACCAAGTCAATAGTTGCATTTGATTAACAATAGTGACGATTTTAAAAAAAATGGAGAAGAAAGGAGATTGAAAGATTAAGTAAATTTTCATTTTTGAAGATAAATCACAGCAATAACTTTCATTTTTGGAGACTGCAAACATGTTTTCTCCTTCTTCATCTTTTCATTCACTGCATTAAACAAATTAAATGAAGATATCGTAACAATGACAATATTTGAAGTAATATAAAGCCTTCTCTATCACTTTAAAATCGAAAAAAATATTTAAAAAAAAAGGTCTTTAATGTATATATAAAAAAGATCCCTAAGGCACACGTAAGGAAAAAAATTATCACAAATTTCGGCGGGGCGTACAACTTCTCAAACATGATGTATAGGCATAAAACATCCCTGTTTTCTTCAAGAATCTCCCAAGTGTGACTGGAGGGTGAAAATTGAGTATAAAATTAGACTTAAAACACATGATCGTCGTCTGAAATATTAAAGAAAGCTGTCTTGATATGAAGAAGTAGAATAAAGAAAGCAGGAGAGAGAAAAAACAATCTGTCGCTTGATATTAAGAGCTCTGCGCTTCCTTAACTTTTTCGCATCATTAACACGAGATTAACTTGGTAGAATATTCAGTTTTAAAGATTATGACAAACTTATCTTTTTTTTTCATTTCCTTACTCTGCATCTGCTTCTCTTGCCTCACACTATCATTTTATATATGATAGAAAATTATAAAATTACCATCATTCATTAAAAGGAGAAGAAACAAAACACAAGCACGACTGAACTCCGGAAAATCAAAATGGCGACATGAGGCATAGAATGAAGAAGACTTTCAAGATCGATATTAAGTAATTAGCAATCAAAGCAACCATTCATATCATTTAGTTTAAAACCTTTATACTTTTCACCAAAAATGCCATAAAATGTGACAGGTAGGTCCATAAAAATAATTTAAATTCAGCATAAATTGTGAGAGCTAAGCTCACTGTGCACAGAAATTGGAATTTATTAACGATAAAGTGCGTCTCAGGTAAGAAAAAAATAAATGAGCTCCTAAACGACTACTTAGGCTACTTCATAGTCAAAATATTGCATAACAAAGAGGGGCAGGGAGCCGCAGTGTACCTCCAGCATGTAAAAGTAAATTAAAATTTTTTTTTGAAGCGAGTCGTGTTAAAAGACCCACCTCGGTGGCACAGTGGGTAGCGTACTCTGTAACCCCGCTACTGGTTTTAGGTTCGATACTGGATAGAAGTGGATTGGTTTCTTTCCGGCGAGAGAGGTCCCGAGTACGAATCCCTTCGGATGAGAGGTAAAACCGAGGTCCCGTGTGGTGTACGATGGCATTTGTACGTAAAAGAACCCGCCCTACTAGGAAACGGGTAGTCGTCGTCATCATCATCATACATTTATCCCGCCCGTGGCAGGGTCGGGTTTGCGGGTCCAATGAACATGCTCTGACTGGGAGTACCCCAGCAGGAAGTCTGGAGTCCGCAGGAAATGTTGGTTGAATTGTCTGTGGGGGGATGCCGGCCTACCCCACTGTTCCAACACCGCACTACACAACCATAATAGAAATTTTTGGCAGGTAAATTAATGCTTTGTTGGTTATAATATTGTATGGTGCCTGACCTTTTGCACAATAAAATGCAACACGAGTCAGGCTCATGCCCAACTATGAAACGGGTAGATGAGTCAAAATTCCTAGGTGTAGGAACTTGCCCCCTGACGTCGATGGAGCGCCCCAACGATCAGTAGACCGACGACAAATAAGCATAGGGTTGCAGCTTTGGTAGGCAACCGGGTGAGGAAAAATACCGTCCAATATATCACCCAGTGTCCATCCAGAGGGGCAAGATGGGTAACCGACGCTGCTATAGGCGGCAAAAGGTGTAGGAGTTCCTTTTGGAGGTAAACGACGTTAAAGTTAACAAAGAACCATGTCTATTATATTGAGGAGGAGTGTTTCTGAAAAGTGCGGTCCCTCAGGATTTCCTGGCGGGCCGCAAATTTGGTTACTAAGTAAATATTAGGTAAGATGTTAGTAGGTCACTTCGTCCAAGTGCGCCGAGAGGTTGTACATTTATCGAGAGGTTGTGGAGCACAGGTTCGATATTACTGAAGGCCGACGTCTTTTTTAGATCCAACAAGATATAGGGGGTGAGGGCAATTTTACAAGGGCCTGCAGGCACAAAATAAGTTCTCAAATCTAAGGCTGTTTATTTTTCTGTGAAGAAAAGACAGATAGACCTTTCAGGGGGCGAGTGTTAAGGTCCAAACAACGACACCAGATAGGAAGTTGTGCCAAAGTAGAAAGACGGTCCATAGGAAGATGGTCAGTGGTAGGAAGTCTCACTTCCGGACTAATTTTTTTCTTTTCGTTGGTGTTAATTTAGTGCCCTTCAACTACAACGGTCATTAGAGCCCCACCCTCTGTGTAGTTTTAATGCAGAGTCCCCACAAACACTTAGGCCGGTCGCACACACAGCCACTTGCAGCAGCCACTAGTGGGGATCATTAGTCGCTGTACACGGCCACCAGTGGCTGCCACAGGCGGCAGCAACGAGATCTCGTGCTTGCGGTAATAGGAAAAACGCCGCCACTGGCGACAAGTAGCGAGATACGGCGACTGCCGCAGCTTGCGGCTCAGTAGCGCTACTGCAAACGCCGTGTCTGCGCTGAGCCTATTTGATTCCAATTAGAAACGCAGTCCACAACGTGTGGTCGCCACTAGCAGCCGTCACAAGTGGCTGTGTGTGCGAGCGGCCTTAGTTGTACTTAAGTGTTCCCAAGCGGTCACCCACGCCAGCACTAGTTCGCGGGTTGCGTTGCTTAACTTCAGTGATCAGACGTGAACTGGAGTGTCCAACTTAATACATCTGCTCCCTTCCGGTCTAAAGAAGGCAGACGATGGGCAGTAAAAGAGAGGACTAGAACGATGTCCAATTCATGTTTTGTTAATGATAAATATCGATGCCAAAAACAGAGAAGAGAAAGAAGGGATTGTTCCGGGTCAATAGGTTAAATGAAAACCAATTATTAATAGCGCGACTAGTGAACTCAACAGTTTGTTTCGTGTGGCAGCAGCCGGAGGTCATGCCATTTATACAACAATCAATAACAACAATTGACAAACTTGCCATCGTGAAAACCGGAAGAACTAACTCGATACAACTATCATCATCAACATCATCGTAAGCCAATAAATCATTCAAAATAAAACGAAAAAAAACACAGCAATTTTTCAAAATTATTAAATATTCATTCTGTTTCATATCAATCGAACGATTTCCTTATTTCTGGGAAGGAATACCTGTTGACAGATTTACTATAAAATGAAAGGTGGATGGCATGGCGAAGGAAAGAAAAATTGCACGTAATTTTAGACTTACCCCTGCCATAGTTTTTATATTATGAAGAGCATTTTGGGCATCTAAAGCTGCCTTTCTTGTATAAAATGTAACAAAACAACAACCTGTAATAAAAACAAACAACATTAATAAGAGAGTATGATCATTTACACCAAAATATAATTAAATATCAATACATAAATAAATTGTGATGAGCTCCCTCTGGTGGTGAAGGGGGTGAAGTAGTGCGCATTCGCAGCTTTAGGTTTAATCAAAAGTTTGTGTGTGAAAAGCCGGTTACTGATCTCAGGTTCATAATATCCTTTTAATTTAAATATTAGTGATTCAAGTCAAATGGAAATGAAATTACAATTATAATTTAACTTGTCTTTAATACATTTATTAAGAAAATAACTTATGATAACCCTAAAACATGAAAAAAACCGCCGCTGATAATCTGCTTATAAATTAACCCCCAAATTTCAAAAGTAAACAAGAATGTGCAATAATGTATACGAGTCATCAACCTTGAATAAATAATAATATAGTGTATATAATTTTAGATCCAGTCGGAAACTGAGATTGGTAAATGATGAGTAAATTGGGAAATCAAGCCGTCATTTTCTCAAATTTTATAAAATCCGTGTTGTCAGACGAGACGAACAAGAAAAAAAAACCCCAACACTCCCTATTTTGTATAAATCACAGTGGGACCTACAAGCTAATTAATTACTACTAGATTCAGATTTAATTTCCATCTCAAGTTGATGACTTGCTTGCTATACATACAGTATTATTCACCTCAACATTTTTTATATCATGGGTTGCCAGAAGCGAGAAAATAAATTACTACATTTAAAGAATTTCAACTCGAAAATTTACCAAAAACTAACGCCGAAAATACATTTGACAGTGAAAAGAAAAAAAGATGAGATGGAGTTCATGGAAACTGCATATCACAAATAAGCGTCACGGGTGGATCCAAACGAAAATTTATAAATTTGATTTTGAAGGAAATTTACGATTTTTGGAATTTTGTTTTGTTGGTGTTTAAGGGCCCTTCAACCACAAGGTCATTAGAGCCCCGTCCACTGCGTAGTTCTAACGCAGAGACTCCACAGACACTACACTAACGCGACGATTTTTGGGTATTAGCCGTACCCAGTTTTTCCAAGAGGCCACCCATGTCAGTACTAGCTGGGGTCGCGTTGCTTAACTTTATTGACCACACGAGAACTGGTGTATCCAACGCAATGAGCTGCTCCCCGATTTTTTGGGGAACGGCCAACTTCGAACCTGAGAATTTTGCCGACCTACATATACCGTAAAATCTCACGTAGTGCCCGCGGATTATACGCGAAACATAGGGTCCTTTAGTGCGGACTATATGCGAGGGCGGACTATAAATGAAACCCAGGGTTCTCAATGAAAACTGCTCTTCATTTTCTGAACATTTTATTACACTTAACAACACGATTTTACACAGTAAGTTCTTATTTATATGATAATGCAATATAAAATCTTTCACATTTCAATTTCATCGTCAGGGCAATCTGACATTTCATGTTCAAATTCATTTGATCCCATTGCCCCTACAAGTTGCGCCACTGGCTACAGTAGGAATTTGAAAGTGTGGACTATATTTGAAACATACCCATCGCTAATGCGGACTATAGACGGGTGCGGACTATATTTGAGGTGCGGACTTTACGTGAGATTTTACGGTATATATTTTCCGTGTAAAACGGGATAAGGTACGCCACAGTAGCTTTATTTTCCATCCCGAACGGAGGAGCACTCGAGGTTCCTCTGGCCAAAAAGAAGTCATCCACCTTTGAAGACGGTCCCCTTTCCTTCGAAAGGTCTATAAAGAAGTCACTGGTGTCGAATCCTTGCACCATGAACTCAAAAGTTGGAAATCATAAATTACTATCAGAGAGGCTGTGGTTCATACAGATGCAATTGTCACTCATAACAGTTGTGGCCAACTTTTGTGTACAAAAGATTTACTTTTTTTTTCTTAAAAATGTGTCGCGATCGACTTGTTGCCATAGGCGTAGACTAAGTGGGGAGGGGGAGGTTCGATACTGGACTGAGGTGGGCCCAGTATCGAACCTAGAACGAGTGATAGTTACCGAGAGTGCTGCCCACTACGTCACCGAGGCGGGTCTTAAGTCGACACATCGCGAGCGAGCGACCAAAACTGGCTTCGCGATCGACTTGTTGACCATCCAGTGGCGTCGCTAGGGTTGGCGTCACCCGGTGCGGCGACACCATGATGTCACTCCCCCCTCACGAAAAAAGCCGCCTCTTCTGCTGTGGTGTCACCCCATTTGTCATGGTGCGAGTGGTGTTCCCCCATTTGCCATGGTGCAAGTGGTGTCACCCGGTGCGGCCCGCCACTGTGACCACCCCTGACTTATAGCATGATGTCCAATTTAAAAGTTCAGGGTTCGTGGGGACACACATACGCGTTTGACGTCATTTCACCTCGAATAGGATGGAAAATGTTGTTTAGGGTAGGTACCGCTTTGAGAGTGGGTGCATGTGAGAGAGGAGAGGAAAAAAAAAGAGACGATGCAAGGAAACGAACTCGTAACGTTTGGGCTTGAGAGTCAATCCAGTTTATTAGTTTGCAACGGTGACGTCAGCTATCATTTCTCACCACTTTTTCTTTAATGATAAAAATACATGTACATTTAAGAAATCCATTTCTTCTGTTCCATCGTTTCTTAACTCGTTCCCTCTCGAGACATAACCGTAGTGTGGAATCGGACCCAAAACCATGAGCTGAATCAAGTCACAACATTAATATCCTAACATTTTCACCCCCAATTTAATGAGATTTGCTAACATGTCAACTTGAATTGAGAAAATTGGTCAAGAATTGAGGTACCGGACACGACATAGTTGAGATTCCCTTTTTTCTTTGAAGGTACTACTACCGGTATTAGATTGGGTCAAAATTCAATTTTCACTCCAGTCTATTTCTACTACTACTACAACTTGAATCGCTATTACGCTACACTATGTTTCATTGTCAGCAAATTCCAACACCGCAAGAACTAATTACGTACGCTGTTTCCACCAACTTATAAAACTACTATCACATCCAATTTACACATCTTTGAAATTTAATTTCAAAATCTTTTCAACTAAAATGTGTTCCACAACTTGAATTCCATTTAAACGTGATTCAACAGCAGCATGTGAAGATAAATTTCTCATTAAATTGATTTCTTTGCAAACGAGCTTAAAACCAAAAATCCGATTACGGCTCAAGATGAATCAGAGTCTAAACACACTGTCGAAATAAAAGCTAACCCAAGTGTCTAATCAGAGGACGACTTTTAAAATTAACACGATTGCTAATTCACACTTTACGGCGTAAATCTGACCTTTGTGAGCCCCCGCCATTTAAAGCCAACTAACGTCAGCATCTTTGAAAAGAGACGCGGTATCCATGACAACGTCAGAAATTAACTATCTTCCTCAAGTACTATTCATCTCTCAGTTTTAAAAGAAAGAGTTCACCTTGCAGAATTGATCAACTGTTGACAAAACAACCTGATGAAGAACAACAGTACTTATCAACGTCTTAGATTTAATACCACACGTGGGTCATATTATTGCACCCAATCGTTTACACTGCTTTTTACAGTCCCCCTTATCAAACAGGCTAGCTAGCAGCTGCTATGTCTAAATGATTAGTTATCCTCCTGACAACGAACATGCTTGTATTACAAGCCTTTACTTTCTTCTTTCTCAACTAAATGCATTTAGATTTCTGATGTCTGTCTGAATTGGTTTGTCCCCATTTTTCTTATTCTGTTAGTGACCCTCCCCCTTCTCATTCATGTCCATTTCTAAGCGTCATATTCCATTTGTCCGACATATTTTGTTTATCCGTTTCAATCGATCAAATACACTCTAAACTACACTGAAACGAAAACTGTGTCAAAATAAGTCAAACAATACTGTAGTACCTGTCAAAAATATTAAATATTTTCATTTCCGTTGGAGTGGTGCAGGGTGGATGAAAGCCTGGTTGGGGATAGACGGGAGTAGAGGATTACAACCCTCAGACCCGACCCTGCCATAGGCGGGATAAGGGTGTGATGATGATATCATGTTGGAGTGTTGCTGGATTAGTTTGTGGGATGGGGAGCAAGCCAGGCAGCCATAACAGGACGAACCCTTAGGAGGCCGCCCGCAGGAGATGAGGAGGAAAGTGAAAGGAAGAAGGAGAGGGTTAACCTGCAGCACCCATCGCTCTTCACCAACCACCCACGTTGGTATTGACGTGGGCTTGCGCTGCTTAACTTCAGTGATCTCACGGGTACTGGTGTGTCCAACACAACTTGAGTGTTATCAGTTGATTTTTTTTCGGATTCTGACAACAGGTGCAGTCAGTGCCGGATTTAGATATTGAGAAGGCCTTAGGACAGTGGTGGCGAACCTGTGACTCACCTTGCAATTTTCAGTGACCTGAGCGTGAATCATATCTAGTTTATCGTCTCATAAATAACATTATCGTCTCGGATGGGACCCATAGAATCAATGGGGGGATGGTTGAAGTGGAGTCCTGTGTGATAGGACGGTCCCAATCAAGTTGAAAGAAGTTTTATAAGGCAGTGGTTAGGCCCACCTATGCAATATGGATCAGAGTGTTGGGCAGTGAGGAAGAGCCACGTCAATAAAATGCAAGTAGCCGAGATGCGAATGCTGCGGTATATGAGTCTGGTGGGGGGTGGAGGACATCGTTTGTTTGTTGGTGTTTAAGGTCCCGTCAACTACAAGGTCATTAGAGACCCGTCCACTGCATAGTTCTAATGCATAGACTGCACAGACACTACACTAATGCGACGATTATTGGCTATTAACAGTACCCAGTTTTCCCGAGCGACCACCCATGTCAGTACTAGCTGGGCTTGCGTTGCTTAACTTCAGTGATCAGACGAGAACTGGTGTGTCCAACGCAATTAGCCACTCCCTGGAGGACATCGTGAAAGAATAGGTTGAGGTGGTATGGACACGTAATGAGAATAGGGAATGAGGAGTTCGTTAAGTCCTGCAGGTGGTTGGAAGCACCCGGGGTAGAGGGAGTGACCAGTCTTCAAAAAAGGTTCCCAACCTAAGCTATTTCAATTTTGAGGCCCTTTTCTTAAGTTCTGAGGCTCGCTAAGTGTTGAGGCCCTAGGCTTCAGCCTACTTAGCCTAGTGGTAAATTCGGCACTGGGCGCAGTACATCATCGGTGGAACTGAATTGTAGCATACGTAGGTCTACTGAAGGCAACATTTTTTGTAATGCATTTTTATTAATTATGTGCTGAATATAAAAAGGTCAACTTGACGAGTTTAAAGCACCTTATTATTCGTCTGGATTGATTTTGCTTTTTAGAAAACGGCGTAACTCACTATGGCGGATTCGAAAAACATTCCATTTTGTACTCTAGTTCGTTCTATTGATAATATCCAATGCTTCATAGGAGTACAAATCGAACGTTTACTTCGATTTCGCGATCGAAACAAGGCGCCATTTGCAGATTCTTTTTAGAGTGGCGACAATAAATGGTATGGCAAGAATTTACCTTTCATAACTGAAAAATGTAAACTTTTCCTCCACCACGTTTTGAACAAACTACACTATCAACTCACACTACTACCAATGCTACATATCAGATATTCACTTTTCAATTTCTGAAGAAACGACCATTCCAATTATAGCTTGCTTCGGTAATGGCAAAACAAATGGAGGAAGAACCATACGAAAATGGCAAAGTACCGTTCAAGGTAGTGTTAAAATCCCTTTACTTATATTAATTTATATCGCTGGTTAGCAGCACGCACTTTCTTCACTAAAAGCAGTATTACCTGCTGTATACTAATAATAAGTTGAGAGATTGAGGTCAACGAAAAGTACTCTTTCACTTAATATTTGTCGGCACGAATGCTTAATCACCAGTGGTAAAATATAACTATCGTATAACTATTAACGCGCTTAAGTGAATGTTTAGACCAAATAACCTGCAATCGTTGCAAAATGTATCATTATACTGCACGATATTAATTCAATAATATCAAAGTTGATAGGAACTATTCACTAGCTTAGCTGGAAAAAGATACTATACTGCATATCAACAGCAGGATATTGTGACACGGTTTGAAACACGCACACAAACATTTCCAACTTTCAAAAAGGCTCCCAAACGAGCCAAAAATAATATTGCATATTACGAACATTCATGGAAAACAATAACCTAATCAATAACACACTGTAGTAGTAATATTTTGAACAAATGTGATAGAGTAATGTTATACACGGTCACTAGATGGCTTTTTAATAAATGGCTTTCTTGTGAGAGATGCCTCTAGGGTGACAACATTTAATGGGACCAATTCGTTCAAATACAATTCTGTATCACGCAGCACCCGATAGACAAACTATACGACAATCGCATTTATCCAATTTCTTTTAAGAGGACGCAGATCGATCCTCTCTTCACCTAAATAACAATTTTACTTCGACAGTGCAATAGGAGCGAGTGAGTATACACTCCAATTTTAGTGATTGCACCAAATCAGAAGTAACATACACGAATACGACCTTTATTGAAAAGGCCACTCAGTACTCGGTCGTAATTCTGAGGCTGAAAAATGTTTCAGCTCCTAACGACGATGGCTGTGAAAAGAGGGCAACGACGGACGGGGACGTAGGGCCGACAATAG
Source organism: Trigoniulus corallinus (assembly GCA_013389805.1). Classification (NCBI taxonomy): domain Eukaryota; kingdom Metazoa; phylum Arthropoda; class Diplopoda; order Spirobolida; family Trigoniulidae; genus Trigoniulus; species Trigoniulus corallinus. The sequence continues at coordinate 27,110 of JAAFCE010008039.1, forward strand.
CATTACAGTATGATAACGGAACAGCAATAGGTGCTATATAAAAAGGTGTCAAGCTCATTTCAGTCATGGGCCACCTTACGACCTAACAACGCAAAGTGAAGCAACGCAAACCCAAGGTAGTGCCAACATGGATGGTTGGTAGTGAACGTTGGGTGCTGCTAATTTCCCCTCTCCTACATCCACCTCCTGCTCACCTGCGGGCAGCCTCCTTCGGGTTCGGCCTGTTTTGGATGCTTGGCTTACTCCCCAACCCGTCAGCATGACATGCTAAAATTCAGTAAAATTGCGGTGGCCCAATAGGTAGCGTGCTTGATTTACTGCACCATTGGTTCAAGTTCGATACTGGATCGAGGGGGTTGGCTACTTTCGGACGTGACACGAGTCCCGAGTACCGCTTCCTTCCGATTAGAAGTAAAACCGAAGTCCTGTGTGGCGTATGATGGCATTTGCACGTAAAAGAACCCTCTCTACTATGCAATGGGTAGACGAGGCAAAATTTCCAGGTGTAGGAGCTCGCTCACCTGGCGACGGCGGAGTGCCCCAACGAACAGTAGACAGACGACAAATAAGCACAGGGGTTGCAGTTTTGGTCGGCAGCGGAAAAGCACTGTCCCTTGCGTCTATTCAGCAGAACAAGATGGGTATCAGACCCTGCCATCAACGGAAAAAGGGTTAGGAATTGGTTTTTGATAGATAATAAATAATATATTCATCACTAAATTTTAAATAGTGGTAATTAATATCTTTCTTTTTCTGACAAAATCTTGTCTAGATTTAAGTTTCTCAGCCTTTTAAGTAGCAAAAAGCAATTACTAACCCCTTTTCCCGGCTATGGCAGGGTCGGGTACCTATTTTGCCCCTCTGCGCCACATGGGCGACGTTGGACGGTATTTTTACTCAGCTGGCTGCCAAACGAATGCCACAACCCCTATAATTATCGGACCGATTATGAATCTTTGGGACACTGTTCTCCATCAACGGCAAGGGGGGGGGGCGAGCTCTTACACCTGATAATCTTGTACAGAACTACACGGCCTTTCGGGTGTGCACCTTGCCCCTCTTCGGGTGGCCGCGGTATTCATCTGTCCCCACTGTGTCGCAAAACGGGTATTCTTGCTTTTGACAAATTTCCTGTGTTTTGCAACCTTCTGGAGCTTGCATGGGCACTTCGCAACCCCCGACATCCCTGTCATGGCATAACTCGGGCCTCTGTGGATGTCAGACTGCCCTCCCGATTTCGTTTTGTCTCTGATCTCCCCCCCCCCCAAAAGATCCCCGCTGTCGTTTCTTTCCAGTTGTTTG
>JAAFCE010008042.1:0-12010 GCA_013389805.1 Trigoniulus corallinus
CCATCTATTTCCTCTTTCATTATTCGTTTATATATATATATATATATATATTTTTTGTTAGATAGTAATGTGTCAAATTTTCTTCTGCCTTCAGTAAATCAACCCATTAATTTCACTAAAATGTTTTATATCTCGAATGCCTACGGGTTACAAAAATAAACTGTATTTAGGTGATTGGATTTTTTTTCTCTCCTTTTTTTGTGTGTTTTGAAGTGTTTTGTTAAGGACCTTTTTTATATCATTAGGATTAATTTTTCTCTTGATATATTATATAACCTCTTGAAGTTGCCGATGCGGATTTTTGATAGCTAAACATTTGTAATTCAATACTTATATTGATTCTCAATACGGAAAACTGTGCTGATCAACACCATTATCTGTTTTCTTCCCCCTCCCCGACCCGTATAGGTTTCAATAAATAATCCAAGCGATTTCATAATTTATTTAATAAATATGTGTGATTGTCAATGAAACATTACATTCTTTTCCTCATCGTCAACTTCACTCCAAATGATAACGTTAATGTGAAGTTATTAGATAGCCCTTATTTAATTTGCATTTATGATATTGCAGAAGTTGTTTAGCCGAACGTGGGTTCCACTCCCAGAGCCAGCTTTGAGGTTCGTACGTCTATTTTTTTTTACCAGTGATGTACAGTTTATTTTTCTCTCATCCGAATTTCTAGTAAAAGGCCTGCCTCGGTGGCGCAATGGGTAGCGTGCTCGATTTACTGCGACAGGGGTTCCAGGTTTGATATTGGATCGAGGTGGGTTGGTGCCCCGAGTGTGCCTTCCTTCGGATGGCAAGGTCCCGTGTTGTATAGGATGGCATTTGCACCTAAAAGAACCCTCTCTACTATACAACGGGTAAATGAGGCAAAATTTCCAGGTGTAGGAGCTCGCCCCCACTCCCTCCTGGCGTCTGGTGGAGGTGGAGTGCTCCAACGAACAATAGACGGACGATAAATAAGCATAGGGGGTTGCAGCTTTGGTTGGCAACCGACTGCGGAAAAGCGCCGTCCAATTGATCACCTTTGTCTTCATTCAGAGGGACAAGATGGGTACCCGACCCTGCCATAAGCGAGAAAAGGGTTAGTAGTTGTTTTTTTAGTCTCTAGTAACATTAAGTAATGATTATTTGCTTCTAGAATCTACCAAAAGTTCAGAAAAGGAAAGTACAGGGAAGTTGTGATAAATTTAGCGGGGATGTCTCTGATAGGACAGAGCTCCTACATCTGAAAATGTTGCCCTCTACACGTACATCTACATGTATATTCATTCTGTGTAGAAAGGGGTTTTTTTCCGTGCTGTTGTTTTGATGTCGTACCACACGGATCCACGTCTTCACTTCTCATCGGATGGAAGGTGTACATGTGGTGTCTCCCCTCTGTGGCCAGAAGCCACCCAGGATCAAACTTGCAAAGTTAAGCACGCTGCCACTAAAGGTAAAACCGCACTTGAGCAGCATAGCACTTCGCGATGCAGCAAAATATGCTTACAATGCATCTGAATTGCGCAATTCGCACTGCAGTAGCACGACACGATACGACACTTCACTGTACGACAGAGTTCCTCTGGAAAGATATTTTTGTCGTGCAGTGCCGTGCCGTATCACGCTCCCAAGCGCGGAATGCTTTCCAATACAGCAGACTGCACAACAGTCACTTTTAACCACATTTTCGAATGAAAAAAAGCGAACTGGCGCAGTGCTGCAGTTGAAGTGCGTTTGGGGAATGGTTATGAAGTGCAGTGCTATGTGGTGCCGCTCAAGTGCGGTCTTACCTTAAGTTCCCGAGCTACGGGAACTCAAAAGAGAAGTGCCCTCCAAATACTTTTAAATATTCAGAATCCTTTAGTATAAATCTAACTAACAATTTACAATAAGTCCTCTACTGCCTTTAAGAAAATGTCCTATCTTCAGGGGTTTGTTTAGCCAACTGCAGATTGGACTAGCAGTATAGAAATGGGAATAGCAAATGCAAAATTGTGTCATCAGTTGCATAGTTGAATCGTGCATCAGTTGAAATATGAGGCATTGAGGAGGAGGGAGTAAATTCTGCATTGCTACCCCCCCCCCCGGATCCTCCCCTGTACTGTGGACTAAAATTCTTTTGTTAACTCGACTGGCACGTATTTTCTGGAATGCCCTCGTTCGGGTCGTTGTCACTCCTATCAGCGCAAACTCTGTCATATTTATCCATTGGAGTTAATAAGAAATTTTTACATGGTAGTAAAAGGAATCCTTTCTGTCGTTAGATAAAGAAAATAAAATGTGCAAATTGAGTTTATTAGAGTCGACGTGTCTAAAAAGAGAAGAAGAAGAAGAAGATGGGAGGAGAGAGTGAGCTCGCCATGATGGAAGTTTTCTACTGATTTATAGGCAGTAGTAGTAGTAGTAGTAGTAGCACTGTTCTTTCTATCCATCCCAGAATCCTTTATGATTGGTAACTTAGCAACGCGTCCCTATCGTTCTTTTTTTTAAATTTCCAAAATGTCGCCGCCCATGCGTCTCTATTTGTTAACTTTCTTTTTATTTTTGTTTTTTTTTTATTTTTTCTTTGATAGAGGGTTATAGTTGTTAAAATACTGAAGGCATTAAATTTCTTTCATGAATGCATAATTATGGAAGTAATAATTGCAATAATTTTTCGTATCCTTAAGCTTTAACAAGAGAGAGAAAATTTCAATATTAACAAAATGGCAACTCCTAACTCTGTTCTCGTCCATGGCAGGGTCGGTTACCCATCGTGTCTCTTTAAATGGACACCGGGATGATTTATTGGGGGAGCGGCAAATTGTGTTGGACACACCAGTTCTCGTCTGATCACTGAAGTTAAACAGCGCAACCCCAGTTAGTACTGACATGGGTGGCCGCTTGGGAGAACTGGGTACTGCTAATAGCCAAAAATCTTCGCATTAGTGTAGTGTCTGTGCAGTCTCTGCATAAGAACTACACAGTGGATGGGGCTCTAATGACCTTGTAGTTGAAGGGCCCAAAAACACAAATAACAACTGCCGCATCTACCCGTTGCATAACAGAGAGGGTGGTTCTTTTAGGTACAAATCCCATCGTACACCACACGTGACCTCGGTTTTACTTCTCATCCGAAGGAAGGCGTACTTGGGGCTACTCTCTTGCCTGAAGGAAACCGATCGACTGTATTGCGATGAACACACCCGTTCTCGTCTGATCGCTGAAGTCAAGCAACGCAGTTCCAGTTAGTACTAGCATGGGAAGACTGTGTACTGTTAGTACCCAAAAGTCGTCGTAACAGCGTAGTGTCTATGCTGACTACATGAGAACTATGGAATGAACGGGGGCTATAATGACCTTTGTAGTTGACGGGCCCTAAAACACAAACGAAACCGAAAGAAATCAACCCACCTCGATTCATTGTTGATCCTGAAACCATTGGCGCATTACATTGAGCACTCTGCTTAGTGTCCGTGGAGTTGATGATGTTTTAGAACCCTTGAACTACAAGGTGATTAGAGAGAGTGTCCGTGGAAATCATTTTGGGGGTTCCTGCCAAGTAGGTCCACAGTCAAACAAATCTTCATTTTGAGGCAGGTGGTTAATAAGGATATGGTGGTGTGTGGGGTGGACGGAAGCCTGGTAGGAGATTGGCGGGAGTGTAGTGCTAAATCTCGCAAACCCAGGCCCTGCGACAGGGGAGATAAGAGTATGATGATGGACTAGTGATTTTAAAGAATGGTATACTACTTTGAGTACTGGCGAGTTGATGTTGTAATTTTTAAAATGTTGAATTTGTCTTATTCCATTTTCTTAACTAAAATATAGATACTGGTGTGTATTTTTTGTTGTTGTTTTGTTTTTAAATGGCAAGGAAAAAGAGAAAGGTATACTAAGTGTAGTGCACTCTAAAAAGGTAACTAATTAAATACATATATCGTCTAAAATTTCAACTTCCTGAATTAAGCCTAAGCATTTAAATTAGAATTTCGGTCTTTCTTAAAAGCCGGATATAGTATGATGTGTATGTGTGCCTATCTACGAATGGGGGGGCTTAAGTTTCATTCTGAACAAATTTAACATTATTTTCTTTAATAATTTAACGTAGTTTTATTATGTAGTCGTTTTAAAAGAAATTTCTTGTAGTGTGTTTGTGTGTGTGTGTTTTTTTTTAAATAATAATAACACTAATATTCATTTTCGCCGAATTTTCTGATGTGCATTTTTTAAAAAAAATAAAAATCAAAAAATTCCTTTTAAATTATTACTTCATTATGAGGTTTAAAGTATTAGATGACACATTTATTACAATATGATTTATGGCAGTTATACTACTCTTTTACTCTCTTCCGCTCCCCCCCATCCCCTTCTCTTGCCAACTTTTAATGCGTAGATATGAAAATGAAATATAGAGAAAGGGTTATCTGCATAATATTCCTAATAAATTCTTTAAGAATGTTACTTACCCCGTTTTTTTTTTAAAATACGCGCGCATTTAGGCCGCCGGTTAATCCGTCAAAAAATATAGATTCCAGTAGTAATAATAGTATTATAGATGATTACTATTATTGATATTTTTCTTTAAGAAAATATTTATTATTACGTTTTTTTATTATTATTTTTAGGATTATTATTATTATTATTATTGTTATGTAGTTCTCTGATTTCTTTCGCAGAATTTCAAATATATAATAAAATTGTAAGAAAAGCCGACTTTCTTAGAAAATGTGACAGGGATGTTTAATGACGTCGCGTTGGTGTTTTAGGGCCCTTCAACTACAAGGTCATTAGGGCCCCGTCCACTGCATAGTTGTAATGCAGAAACTGCACAGACACTACACGCCGTTACGACGATTTTTGGGTATTAGTGGTACCCAGTTTACCCATGCGACCACCCCCCTGTCAGTACTAGCTGGGGTTGCGTTGCTTAACTTGAGTGATCAGACGTCGCTCCTATGGTAGACTCGGGTACCTATCTTGTCCCTGTGAATGGACAAGCGAGTAATCTGTTGCAAGGTTGTCAAACATGTGACCCCCTCCCCTTTGCTGGCAAACCTGCGGCCCTTCCCCTCCACACAAAAAAAAAACGTTTCTAAAGCAGTGCATAAATAACCAGGGCATCGAACGGGAACGATACCGACAACTTAAAGCCGGTCAAACCGTTATTTTTCCCGGAACGAAAACCGGAACCGAACCGAAAAATGAAACATCGCTCTTATCGGTTCGACACAGGTAAAAACCTGCGTAAACGCCTGTTCAGGGCATCGAACCGTTATGTTTTTTCGTTCCGGTTTCGGTTACAGTTCACGTCAAGTATGTACCTATATCGGTTCTGTTACGGTTTTTCCGGTTTTCGGTTTCGCTCCCAATATTAATTAGAAAAATTATTTTGTATTATGCATATTTTAAAATACACTTATAAACAAAATATGCATATATTTTATTCTGAAATCTTGTAAAATGAAATTCTGATATTATATTTAAAAAAAAAATCATAATATTATCTAGAATTGCTTCATCAAGCAAAAAGAGCAACTCCTAACCATTTTCCCGCCTATGGCAGGGTCGGGTACCTATCTTGTCCCTCTGAATGGCAATATATTGCCCTATAATGTCACATTACCGGCCAAAGCTGCACCCCCTACGCGTATTTATCGTCGGTCTAGTGTTCGTTGGGGAGTGCTACCGACGCCAGGGGGGCGAGCTCCTATACCCGGAAATTTTTGCCTCATCTACCTGTTGCATAGTAGAGAGGGTTCTTTTACGTGCAAGTGCCGTCGTACACCCACACGGGACCTCGGTTTTACTACTCAACCGAAAGAAGGCCCACTCGCGGTCTCGCTCTCTCGCCCGAAAGAAGCCGACCCACCTCAGTCCAGTATCGAACCTAGAACTACAGACGCAATTGCCGAGCGTGCTAACCACGGTGGGTCTATAATTGCTTCATCATTATACCTTTATCCCACCTGTGGCAGCGTTCGGGCATGAGGGTTCTAGTCCTCCACTGTCGCCTATCTCCCACCAGGTCCCCATGCATTCCATACACTACCATGTCCTTATGGACAAACTGCTCTCACAACTGCTTTGGTCTCTCCCTGCCCCGGGTGAATTCCACTAATGGGATTTTTAAAATATAATATCCGAATTTCGTTATATATTATCAAATTCCAAATTTTTGACAGGTAAATTTATCTGCCAAAAATTTCTATTTTGGTTGTATAATGCGGTGTTGGAACATTGGGATAGGCCAACACCCCCCCCCCCCCCCCCACTGTTGGAATAGTGAGGGGATTCCGTTGGAGTTCCAACGGGTTGCGTTGTGATTAGACGAGAACTGGTGTGTCTAACGCAATGAGCCATTTCCAAAGAGATTCTGGGGGAGGTGGGTGGTGGGGTAGAGTGGGTTCTGTTACGTGCAAAGGCCATCGTGTACACCACACGGTGGGACCTCGGTTTTACTTGTCATCCGAAGGAAGGAGAACTCGGGGCATATCTCACCCGAAAGAAGTCAACCCAGAGGGACAAGATTGGTACCGGACCAGGGAACGACTGATTGCGTTGGACAAAGCAGTTCTCGTCTAATCGCTCAAGTTACGCTACACAACCCCAGCTAGTACTGGCATGGGTGGCCGCTTGGGAAAATTGGATACGCTAATACCCAGAAATCGTCGCCATAGTGTAGTCTGTGCAGTCTCTGCATGAGAACTATGCTGTGGACGGGGCTCTAATGACCTTGTAGTTGAAGGGCCGTAACATACCAACGAAACAAGCAAACAAAGAAAAGGTACTCGACCCGGCCTTAGGTGGGGAAAGGGTTGGGGGTTGCTGGTAGAGAAGTTGGCTTTAAATAACCAAACAAAACAGTCATAACCCACAGTTTCCACTTGACTGACCATCATTAAATTAAACAATTGCGAAAGTTTTACTTAGTCTTTTTGGTGTTTTATTTCTTATAATTAATTATACTTGTCTAAGATTACGATTTAATTAGAATTTGAGGATTTAAGAAATAAAATCAAAAGAGAAGTCTATAATTTTTTAGATTTTCCCATTTATTATTAAAATTTTTTTTTAATTAAAGGGTGTGTAAGATTGCCTCTTATTAACATTCGTATTCCGTTACCTAGATGTTTCTGTCCTGTCGACTTTTTACAAGCGTCTCAGAAGTGAGCTGTTACTCGACTACTCCATCGATTATTTTATGTTCAATACTCGTCCCTTTTGTGGCGGTGTCTGTACACGAAAAGTGCCCCTCCCCCAACCAATCCCTAATGAACAAAACAGGCCGACGATCAATGAACATTTGGGTTTCCGGGCAGCCCCCCCCCCCCCCCGGCTACGTACGAATTTTTCTTTAAAAATATCGTCCATGTTTCAAAAATGAGCACCCGGCCCTGTCATAGGCGGAATGAGAGTTTAGTAGAAAGTACCCCCCCTCATGGCAGGAGTCTCCCAGGTGTGTGTGAGCATGGTACATACACCGGGGCTCTAATGACCTTGTAGTTGAAGGGCTTTAAAACACCAACGAACGAACAAAAGGTACGTACATACATCGTACCTCTGCGTCAAAAGTTTGGTCAATAGGGAGATTTAGCAATGCGTTTTTTGAAACGTACGTCACGGTTAGCAGACGAAAATGGAAACGCGCAGGCGCAAACACCAGCTTGAGATACGGAGGACGTACGATTAGACGTACGATTTGCCTGACCTACGGAGGACCGTACGATTCAACGTAGCATTTGAAACAATGCTTTTCGCGCTTCCTTTCGCAAATCACTAGGTGGCGCTCGCAGCTCAATCATAAGTTGGTGCGACATCGTTGTGCAAAAACTCATTTTTAAACATTTATCGTACGTTGATCACGTGGTGTTCTGACGCTGATGCGTGCGTACGTTTTACCTAGTACTAAATCTCCCTATTTAACCTTTCTACTACCTGACGGTAATTTAACGACGCACTTCTAGGTGTGTCGACGTTGCCACAGGCGAGATAAGGATACGATGATGCGGAGTGTAACACTGTACACACCCGCATATCAGGAGGGGGCGGCGGAGGAAGATGAGGCCACGTGTTGGAGAGGAGGGGCTTCCTCCACCTACTCTATTATGAGTAAGACACCCACCTCGACCAGGACCGAACTTGTATTCACGTACACTAGCCACATGAGCCCACCTAGGTGTCGACAAATGATCTCATAGGTAGAAGACTGTCGTTAATCTCAAATTCGAACTATTAAGTCAGAGGGTTGTTTGTATGGCGCCAAAGGCGACACAGTGGGTTGCTCGCTCTGTAACTGGGTCAGTAGTTCTAGATTCGATACTGGACCGAGGTGGGTTGGTTTTTTTATCGGGCGAGAGAAGGAGAGAGGTCCCGAGTGGCCCCTTCTTTCGGATGAGGAGAAAAACCGAGGCCTCGTATGGTGTACAATGGCATTTACACGTAATAAAGAAAGCCCTTTACGCCGGAAGCTCAGCGGACAGGCTTGGCTCTTTGGTCGGTATGATGACACTGCCAGACGAACCATTTCCTATTGGTTTTCTGTAATTGTTATTTAGTTTTGGTGTTGTTTTTGGTAATGTTGTTTTGCATGTTGTGTCCAATGGGCGTTTGAATAAAATAATTAAATTAAAAGTATCCTCTCTAATATGCGATGAGTGTAGATGAGGAGGCCAAAATTTCCAGCAGTAGGAGTTCCTCGCCCCTTGGCGTTGGTGGAATTGTACGTGGTGGAACGTACAGTAGACGGACGATAACTAAACATAGGGGTTGCAGCTTTCGTCGGCAACCGGCTGTGGAAAAACGCTGTCCGATATATAGCCCTTGTGCTCATTGAGAGGGGTTTTGTTGGTGTTTTAGGGCCCTTCAAAAAAACAAGGCCATTGGAGCCCTGTCCACTGCGTAGTTCTAATGCAGACACTACGCTAATGCGACGATTTTTTTTTTTTGGGTATTAGCGATGCCCAGTTTTCCCTAGTGGCCACACATGTCAGTACTACGTGGGCGAGAACTGGTGTGTCCTACGCAAAAGCCGCTCCTTCCCCCCCCCCGCTATTCAGAGGGACAAGATGCGTATTCGACCCTGCCATAGGTTAGGAGTTTTTCTCTCTCTTTCGCTCTCTCTCCCTCTGTCTCTCTGCCTCTCTCTCTCTCTCTGCCTCTCTCTCTCTCTGCCTCTCTCTCTTAGTCTCGCTCTCTGCCTCTCTCCCTTCGTCTGTCTCTCTCTCTCTCTCCCTCTCCCTCTCTGTCTTCTCTCCCCTCTCTCTCTCTCTGTCGTCTTATTGTTATACGCTCTAACGTCTTAGCACTTCATTAAGACGTGATATATAAAGGAAAGTCGTTGAGTTTTTTGACTTCGAATGACAAGTATTTTGTTAATAAAGTTATATTTGAACTGAAGCGCTATAATGAAAATGGCGTTGATCAAAGAAAAGGAGTGTACAAAGGAGAGGACTGACTTTTAAAATTATGTAAAGTCATCTTCTCGTCGTCGTCTGTCTTTTTGGTGCCCGTTCAAGAGAAACTTTTATTTCCTTGCACAGTCTCCATCGTATCTGGAAATTAATTATGATTAATTACTAATTGGAGTAGTGTGTTGGCGGTCGGTACGGCTTTTATACTTATTATATATATAAGAAAACGACAGCAGCGACGCACATCTTATTCCATCACCACCTTTCCTAGTTTGCCTGTCATCGATTTCATTTCTCAACAGGCTGTTTTCTCTATGCCTCTCTTTCTCTCTTACTCCAAAAGATTAAATGGGTTAAAGAGAGAGAGAGAAGCAACTCCCTTCACTGTCGTTCGCTAGCCGAAATCTGAAGCTGTGAAGAGATCTTAAATGAGAGAGAGAGAGAAAAAGAGGATCTTTGTCTTAAAGAAGACGTACAACAGACCTTACCTTTCCCTTCTCTCCTCTTCCACAGTAATCAACTCCCAACCCTTTTTTTCCTGCCAACGGCAGGGTGGTACCCCCATATTGTCCCTCTGAATGGAGACAAAGGTGATCTATTGGACGGTGTTTTTCCGCAGCTGCAACTCCCTATGCTTATTTATCGGCGGTCGGTCTACTCTTCGTTGGGGGCCCTCAACCTTCACCAGACGCCAGGAGGGAGTGGGGCCGATTTCCTACCAATGTTCCCTGCCAAAGTTTCGGGCTCGTAGCGCGCAGATTTTTGGCTCAGTGCAGGAGTGGTCAGTATGGCGAATAAAACGCAGCTCACAAGTTTTTGATTTTGTAATCGAACCAGCAATCCTTAGCGGGAACATTGGCTCCTCTACCTGGAAATTTTGCCTCATTTACCCGTTGCATAGTAGAGAGGGTTCTTTTAGGTGCAAATGCCATCGTATATAGCACCGGACCTCGGACCTGGGGAGCGGTTTATTGCGTTGCCCCATCACTTCTCGTCTGATCACTGAAGTTAAGCCACGTAAACCCCAGCTAGTACTGACATGGGTGGCCGCTTGGGTAAAGTGGGTACTACTAATCTCAAATAATCGTCGCATTAGTGTAGTGTCTGTTCAGTCTCTGTATTAGAACTAGGTAGTGGACTGGGCTGTAATGACCTAAAACGCGAAAGCAACTCAACTCCTAATCCTTTTCCCGCCTATGGCAGGGTCGGGTATCCATCCTTGGCCATCTGAATGGGCAAAGGGCGAGCTATTGGGCAGAGTGCTTCTCCACAGCCCATGTTTGATTGGGGCACTCCGCCGGGCTCCTCTACCTGGAAATTTTGTCTCATCTACCCGTTGCATAGTAGAGAGGGTTGTTTTATGTGCAAATGTCGTCGTACACCACCCGGGACCTCGGTTTTACTTGTCATCCGAAAGAAAGCGCACACGGAGTGTCTCTCTCTCTCTCGCCCGACCTTGGTCCATTTTCGAACCTAGAACTGCTGTGCGCAGTTAGCGAGCGGGCTACCCACTTCGCCACCAAGGCGGGTGCGGGCCCTGAAAGACCAGCAAAAAATGCACGCTCCTGTAAAGGAGGGAGGAAATAGAGGATGGTTATTTGAGAAACCATGAGTTAAAAAATTGACGCATTTCTCTTGACATTTTAATTTAAGAGTATAGTGGCTGTTAATCAGAAGAGAGAAAAGGACACCAGAAGCAGTTGTAGTAGTAGTCGTCGCCGTATTTGTGTGATTGCATTTGATACGTTTTGGTGGTGGTGGTGGTTACATTTAAATAAGTTAAAGTAATGGAGGACGGAAGAAGGGATCGAATTGGTGGTAATGGGGAGGGTGTCTGAGTTTTTTTTTTTTATGGTTGTTTTCAGTTTTTAAGTCTTTTATTGTTACACAACTATTTGAATGGGGAAAGATTTATGTTATTAGCAGTAGCAGCAGCATGTTATACCACCGAGAAGCTAGAGAGGATTGTTGTGTATGTTCAATTGTGACTGTTAAATTAAGTAGTCAGATGAAAAAGAAAAGAGGAAGTAGGAAAGAAAAATCACACAATAAAATAGGAGAGGAAGAAAAGCAAAATGTAGTAATGATAAAAAACGAAAATGGACGACGATACAGTCAGTGTTAGTAACAACAGCAGTGTGTTATAAGAAAGAGTAGTAAGAGAAAATTTTCATCATCGCCAACCATTACAATGGTCTCAAATACTCATCATCGAAATGTCTTTCTTAAGAGTAGTAGGGAAAAAAAACCGGAGAGAGACAGACAGAGAAAGAGAGACAGACACACAGAAAGACAGACAGACCGAGAGAGAGACGGACAGACACATAGAAAGAGACACACACAGAAAGACACACACACAGACACACACACAGACACACAGAGAGACAGACAGACACACAGAGAGACAGACACAGAGACAGACAGACACACAGAGAGACAGACAGACACACAGAGAGACAGACAGACACAGAGAGACAGACACACACAGAGAGACAGACAGACACAGAGACAGACAGACACACAGAGAGACAGACAGACACACAGAGAGACAGACAGACCCGCAGAGAGACAGACAGACACAGAGACAGACAGACCCACAGAGAGACAGACAGACCCACAGAGAGACA